>MCJB01028513.1:2797-72631 GCA_002018475.1 Nicotiana obtusifolia
AGACCTGCCGTTCCCTGAGAAGTGGAACATAAACTGTAAGTGCTATCCTCCTATTTCAATTTGTCCGATGTTTTTCCTTTGTTATCTCACTAACAAATTTCACATGGTGTACCTGTTTCTCGAACGCTGGCTGTGACTATGCACTTGAAAGAATGGGTCGAGAAAGTGGTGTCTCAAAGGACCTATTCGGAGCGTGCCTGGCGCGAGATATCGAAGGGCCGATTGGAGGCCAAAAATCATGGTGAGGCAGATAACGTTTCAATTCTACGCCATATGATATCGATAATGTTGTTGATTTTATAATTTGCTTCATTCTTCATTTTCAGGTCTATCAAAGGACGTTGAATTGAGGCCAGCATCCCCTGATAGTGAGGTTCCCTGCCATCCCCCTGCCTCAGAGCAGGAGAAAAAGAGGCAAGAAGTCCCCAGTTTTTCTGGGCTCGAGAGGAAGAGGCCGAGGAAAAGGATAGCTCGTAAGCCCAAGATCTCGGACTCAACTTATCAATTGATAGACGAGTCCGAGGAAGACGAAAACCTCAAATTTTTGGGCAGTGAGCCATCTCGGGCAGTCCTCGAGCAGAGGGCTGATGAAACACATCTTCATCGAGACGAGGGCCCCGAAATAGGGGTGAGAACTGGGGCTTCCACCGATGCGAGAGAGGCGACGCAGGAATCTCTGGCCCCATAGAAACAATGGACTCCCCTTCTTTCTCAGAGTCAACATTTAACGAGGCCCGAGCCGCAAAAGGACACTCCCCAAGCAAAAGCCATATACCGGATGGCCCTTTTCAAGGTTTCTTCGACGGCGTGGAATCGGCGGATACTTTTGGGCTCGGTAATATAGAAGTACCGAGGAATAGTCCCTCCACCGGAACGAGCAAGGCATCTTTCGGTCCAAAGCCGGTCGATATATTTCTTGCTCCGAGTTCAGATCCTGATCGAAAGAGAATAATAAGGTTTTCCATTCCCGAAGATGCTAAGGCCCTTTCTGCGCCTGTGGGGGTGGCTAGTTATCTTCAGTGTTTGGTAACCGAGGAAGATCAGGCCGCGATGGATGAGGTGGATGTACCCTGCTTGTTCAATGAGGCTCAACAAGCATTAAATAAGGTAAGTTTCTGATAAACCTTTTCTAGTGTTCGCCAATTTGCATTTCAAACTTCGATTAATTGTCATTTTTTCTCTTGTACTTGTAGGCCTCGGTGCTTCATCATGAAGCTTTTCTTCGACAACGGGAAGAATCGGCGTGTCGTGAGCGGCTCGAAGGAGAGATGTCGACCCTTCGGGTCGAACTAGACTTTGTGCGTAGAGAAAATTCTGGCTTAATCGATCAGATGGGGCAGTAGCTCGACCAAATAAACCGATTCCGATCTGAGGCAAGTGAGGCCAAAGCACAAATCGATGAATGGAGAACCAGGACCGATCTGCTGACTTCGAAAAAGGAGGCTCTCCAAGATCAAATGGTTTCGTCGGAAAATCAATTATTGGAGGCAAAAGAGAATATCAGGGCTCTGACTAAAAGCACCGATGTGCTTCGATCCCAGGTCGACGCGCTCACTTCGGATCGTGAAATTTTGGTCACTGAGCTGCAAACGGCAAAATCGGAGGTTGCTGCGTCCAAGGCTGAGGCCGATGAGTTAGTGGCCCAATACAGGGCCGATGTCGAGGCTGCTCAAGATCAATCAAAAGATTTTGGTTGAATATACCAAGTGTCAAACCCGCCTATCTGTACTTGAGGAAATACAAGCTCGGGGCTTCGATCTATCAACTGAGATCGAAGATGCCAAAAGTATCGAAGCCGAAGCCAGAAAACAAGCCTTCCCAGAAGAAGAAGAAGACTCCGAGAATTTTGAATAAAGCCCCTTTTTTGTATATATATATATATATATATATATATATATATATATATATATATATATATATATATTTGTAATGAAGTCCCCACTTCTGTAAACATACTTTGTTCGTATATATATATAAGTCTTCTTTTCTTTCCATTCCTTGCTGATTTATTTCGATTCCCTGTACTAGAACCGATGGTTCAACTTGGTGAATTTTCTGTTCTTCAGGCTTAGTTTAGACTTAGCCAATTTTAGGATATGCCTGAGTAGACTTTTCCTCTCTTTGATCGATTTGGTAGGGCCTTAGCCTCGAAAAGGTCTGGGGTTTGCCTCAATGGGTCTTACTCCACTTCGAGTTTCCTTAAATCGATACGGCCTTAGCCTTTTAAGAAATCAAGGTTTGCCTTAACAGGTCTTACTCCCCTTCGAGTTTTGTTAACTCGATACGGCCTTAGCCTTTTAAGGAATCATGGTTTGCCTTAGTAGGTCTTATTCCCCTTATGAGTTTCATCTACTCAGTATGGCCTTGGCCTTTTAAGAAATCGGGGTTTGCCTTAGTAGGTCTTACTCCCCTTTGATTAAATTTGATCTTCAGATGAAACTCTAAGCAATGTTAGTTTTTGATCGAACAACTAAAGTCGAAATGGCCCTTGGGCTCGGAGACAGAATATCGGTGCAAAAGAACTTTTATTAGCATTCAAGTGCTTGTACAATTTGCTTAGATGACAGATCAATCTATTTGGGTATGATTGTTTCGACCGTTTGACCCTTACATCGATTCCTAATGATCTATGAGAAGTTCCCCTGAATTGAAGTAGCTAAGCAGTCTTTTGATATTTAAGGTCGATCGAAGTTTAGCACTAAACATTGTTTTCTTCGATATCGACCGGTCTTCAAATCTAAGTTAGCACGTTTTCTGGTTGCCTCATTAAAAACCTTGCCGTAAAACCCAGTTTGGGACAAAACCGGTCGAAGGAAAAAAGAGTGCGACGCGTTCTTTCAGTCCTAATGTCCTGTGCTCTCTGGTTCGAGGTTACTGTACTAGATATCTGTGGGTGTTAGTAACATAAAACAAACAAACACGAAGAATGAAAGATCATACCTCAACAATAGTATCGTTTCAAGTGGTTTATGTTCTAATTGTTCGACAGCTGTTTGCCGTCCATTGTTCCAAGGTTGTACGATCCCTTTCCGGTGATCTTTATGATGGAGTAAGATCCTTCCCAGTTTGGCCCCAACTTCTCTTTGTTTGGGTCTCGAGTATTGGGTGTGATTTTTCTGAGCACTAGATCTCCGATGTTGAAATGTCGAAGATAGGTTCTCCTATTGTAGTACCTTTCAATCTTTTGCTTTTGGGCGGCCAATCGAACAAGGGCTGCTTCCCTTCTTTCATCCAATAGTTCCCAATTGGTATTCATAGCTTCGCGATTCGATTCCTCGGTTGCATAGCGGAACTTGATACTCGATTTGCCTACTTCGACCGGTATCAAAGCTTCAGCACCGTACACTAGGGAGAAAGGGGTGGCTCCGGTGCTGGTTTTCTCGGTTGTGAGATACGCCCATAGGACTTCAGGCAATATCTCTTTCCATTTCCCCTTCGTGTCAGTCAACCTCTTTTTGAGATTTCGAAGTATGGTTTTGTTGGTCGATTCAGCTTGTCCATTGCCGCTGGGGTGATAGGGCGTCGATAGGATCCTTTTGATCTTGTTATCTTCAAAGAACTTCGTCACTTTTCTGCAGATGAATTGCTTCCCATTATCGCACACGATCTCTGATGGCATTCCAAATTGACATACAATGTGATCCCAAATGAAATTGATCACTTCCTTTTCCCTAACCTTCTCGTATGCCTGCGCTTCAACCCATTTGGAGAAATTGTCAGTCATAAAAAGAGTGAATTGAGCCTTACCTGGCATGTAAGGGAGAGGGCCGACGATGTCTATTCCCCATTTCATGAATGGCCACGGTGATAACACCGAATGCAACGTCTCCCCGGGTTGATGGATCATCGATGCATGTCTTAGGCACTCGTTACACTTGCGAACGAACTCCTTTGCGTCCTTTCCATATCGATCCAATAATAGCTGGCTCGGATTATTTTCGGACCAGGGATTCGACGCCGGAATGATTCCCGCATGTGCCTTCGTGTATTTCCCTTAAAATATATTCAGTGTCACCCGGTCCTAGACATATTGCGAGGGGGCCACCGAATGTCCTTCTAAATAAGGTTCCGTCATCGGATAAACAGAACCGAGCTGCCTTTGTGCACAATGTTCTCGATTCATTTGGGTCCAAGGGGAGCTACCGGAGCTGAGATATTCTATATACTTATTCCTCCAATCCCAGGTCAGACTTGTTGAATTGATTTTGGTGTGGCCTTCCACTACTACCGACCTCAAGAGCTGTACGACCTTTTTGGATTTGATCTCGTCATCTTCGACCGATGATACCAAATTGGCGTGGGCTTCGGCCTCACTGTTTTGCTCTCGAGGTATGTGTTGCAAGGTCCATTCTTTAAACCTATACATTGTGACTTGTAGCTTGTCTAAATACCTCTGCATTCGTCTTTCCCTGACTTCGAAAGTTCTGTTAGCTTGATTCACCACAAGGAGGGAATCGCATTTGGCTTCGATTATCTCCGCTCCCAGGCTTTTGGCTAGTTCTAAACCTGCAATCATAGCTTCATACTCCGCTTCGTTGTTAGTTAATTTTACAGTCTTGATAGACTGTCGAATCGTATTCCCAGTCGGGGGCTTTAGCACGATACCAAGCCCCTATCCCTTCGCGTTCGAGGCGCAGTCTGTGAACAGGGTCCACACTCCCGAAGGAGTCCCTGATTCGGTCATTAGTTCTCTTTCGACCTCGGGTATTAGCGGCGGTGCAAAATCGGCGACGAAATCCGCCAATACTTGAGACTTAATCGCAGTTCGGGGCCGATACTCGATATTGTACCCACTTACTTCGGTAGCCCATTTGGCCAATCGGCCGGATAACTCAGGCTTATGCATTATGTCTCTCAACGGGTAGGTTGTTACGACGCATATGGGATGGCATTGGAAGTAGGGTTTCAGTTTCCTGGAGGCACTCAATAAAGCGAGTGCAAATTTTTCTAAATGAGGGTATCTAGTTTCGGCCTCGCCTAATGTTCTCCTAACGTAATAAATAGGAAACTGTTTACCTTGTTCTTCTCGAACCAGGACCCCACTTACCGCTATTTACGAGACGGCAAGGTAGAGGTATAGTCGCTCCCCTGGTTTCGGCGTATGCAGCAAAGGTGGGCTAGACAGGAACCTCTTAAGTTCTTCTAACACGCGTTGGCACTCCGGAGTCCACAAGAAGTTGTTCTTCTTTTTCAACAGGTTGAAAAATCAGTGACTCTTATCAGATGATTTTGAAATAAATTGGCCCAGAGCGGCTATCCGGCCTGTCAGCTTTTGAACGACCTTTACATTATCTATGATTGTAATATCTTCGATAGCCTTGATCTTCTCGGGGTTGATTTATATTCCTCGATTCGAGACCATGAAATCGAGGAATTTGCCTGAGCCCACACCAAATGCGCATTTCTCCAGGTTCAGCTTCATGTTGTACCATCTCAGCACGTCGAACGTTTCCTACAAATGGCTCAAATGGTCCTCTGCTCGCAGGGACTTAACTAACATATCATCAATATAAACCTCCATTATTTTTCCTAGTTGTTTTTTGAACATTTGGTTTACTAGGCATTAGTAAGTTGCCCTCGCATTCTTTAACCCGAATGGCATCACGTTATAACCGTATGTACCATACTTAGTGATGAAGGAAGTCTTTTCCTCGTCATCCGGGTCCATTCATATTTGGTTATAGCCAAGTAAGCATCGAGAAAGCTAAGAGTCTCATGGCCAGCGGTAGCATCGATCATGCGATCGATGTTGGGTAAAGGAAAACAATCTTTAGGGGACGCCTTGTTCAAATCCTTATAATCTATGCACATTCTTAATTTATTCCCCTTTTAGGGACTGCTATTACGTTTGCTAACCATTCTGGGTATTTACCTTCCCGAATGGACCCTATTTTTAAAAGCTTAGTTACCTCATCTTTGATGAACGCTTGTTTGATTTCAGATTGAGGCCTCCTTTTTTGCTTGACCGGCCGGAGTTTCTTATCGATGCATAGCTTGTGGGTTGTTATCTCCGGTGGTATACCTGTTATGTAGAGATGGGACCAAGCGAAGGAATATTCGTTAGCTATATGAAATTGTATAAGTTTTGTCCTGAGCTCGGAACTTAGGCCCGAGCCCAGGTATACCTTTCGATCCGGCGAGTCTTCTCCGAGTGAAACCTGCTCGAGTTCCTCGATTGTTGATTTGGTCGCATCAGACTCATCGGGACCTACGAATGACCTGGGGATTCCGTAGCTGTCATCTTCGAGATGCACCTGTTCACCTTTGTCTATCGAGGGTGATGTCTGTAATTGCTATTTAACCTTTTGCGAAGGAGCTGCTGGTACCGGTATTGTTTCTTCTACTGCGAACATCTCTTCGCAGTCGGTTGCTCCCCGTAGACTGATATAATCCCATCGGACGATGGGAATTTCAGCACTTGGTGTAGTCTCGAAAGCACTGCCCTCATGTCGTGGATCCATGGTCTCCCGAACAGGGCGTTGTACCTCATGTCTCCATCGATCACGTAGAACTTTGTCTCTCGAATGGTACCAGCAGTGTTTATCAGCAATGTTTTCTCCCTTGGTCATTTCGCACGCCATGTTGAATCCATTGAGTACCCGGACCATAGGGACGATTCGATCGTTCAGCCCGAGTTGTTCTATAACCGTGATCGGATTATGTTGGCCGAACTACCAGGATCGACCAGTACGGGCTTTACCTTCGTCCTGTGTACAAGCACCGATATCACTAACGCATCGTTGTGAGGTTGCATAATTCTTTCTGCATCTTCTTCGTTGAAATGTAAGATTCCCTCCATCGCATAATCCCGAGTGCGATTTTCCCGAGTGATGGATATTTTAGTGCGCTTTTGTACCGGACCCTGGGGTGCATCTACTCCACCGATGATCATATTAATTATGTGCTGTGGATCCTCCTGGTTCACTTGCTTTTTCCTGTTCCCATAATAATTTTTGGCTCGGTCACTCAAAAACTCTCGAAGATGCCCATTTTCGAGAAACCGTGCACCTCTTCTCTTAACTGTCGACAGTCTTCTGTCCTGTGCCCATGTGTACCATGATATTTGCATATCAAATTGGGGTCTCTTTAGGCAGGGTCCGATTGCAGCGGTCGAGGCCACTTAGTGTCCTTGATACGACCGATAGTCGACAAGAGAGTAGCCGCATCGATGTTGAAGTTATATTCCGATAGCCGCGGTGCTTCTTGATGATCGGTGGTTTTCTCGAAGTTGCTTCTCATCATGGGTCCTGGGTTGTTCCGACTACGATCGTTCCTTCTTTCGCGTCTCGGGGAGTCCTGCCTTGCTGGAGTGACTTTCCTGTCCCCAGGATATGGTCGATGCCGATCTATGCTCAATCTCGGTTCCCGATGAATATCCCTTCGAACCCTATCATGAGTTCTGATGGAGTAAATAGATCCCGAAGGGGATCCAAGCTGGTCATCCTCGACTCTGATCTTTGACTGGTATCAGTTGTGTATATCCGCCCATGTGACGGCCGGATATTCAATCATGTTCTGTTTAAGTTGCTACGAAGCCGTTGAACTTCGAGCGTTGAGCCCTTGGGTGAAGGCTTGTACGGCCCAATCGTCAGTGACCAGTGGCAGGTCAATTCGTTCCATCTGAAAACGAGATACAAATTCCCTGAGCATCTCATTATCCTTTTGCCTGACTTTGAACAAGTCCGATTTCCGCGTCTCCACTTCGATAGCGCCTGCATGTGCTTTTACGAAGGTATCTGCAAGCATAGCAAAAGAGTCGATGGAATTAGGGGACAAGTTGTGATACCAAGTCATGACCCACATTGACAAGGTTTCTCCGAACATTTTCAAGAGAACGGACTCGATCTCGTCGTCCTCTAAGTCGTTTCCTTTATGGCGCACATGTATGCTGTCACGTGCTCGTTTGGATCGGTTGTCCCGTTGTATTTGGGAATTTCTGGCATGCAAAATTTCTTCGATATGGATTTTGGAGCGGCGCTTGACGGGAAGGGTTTCTGCACAAACTTTTTGGAATCGAAGCCTTTCAATATCGGGGGTGCTCCTGGAATTTGATCCACCCTCGAATTATATATCTCCAACTTTTTGTCGTTGGCCTCGATCTTTTTTTCACCAGACTCGACTCGTCTGGTTAGTTCCTAGAGCATCTTCATGATCCCGGAGTTCGCCCTCGATCCGCCTTCGTTCGGTTCTTCTGCGATTGGTTCATTTTCAGGAATGGTTCCCCGAGAAGGGCCGACCTCAACCTTATTCGATATTTGGCTTCGATTTTGCAGTTGAGCAATGGCCGCTTGCTGGGCTTGCAACATGTTGAAGATCATTCTGAGGTTAATCCGTCCCCTTCGTCATTTCGGGGTCCCTGAGTTGTTGATCGGTGTTCTCTACGAACACTGTTTGATGGGTCAGTAGCTCGATCTACATCAACAGCCATTTGTGAATTAGTGTCGACCGGAACTTCATCACCGGGCGCTACGCTGTTGTTTTCGCCCTGATGGTCAAATTCGTTATCGAGGTACAGAGGCAGAGATTGTGAATGTGACATGGTTGTATTGTAACCTGAGAAAAAAAATACTCCACAGAACAAGTGTAAAATAATTTGTGTGACAGAAAGTTGTATCAAACGTTCACTATTATCCTTAGCCCCACGGTGGGCGCCCAAACTATTTACCCTTGGCTTCGGATAACAATTAAATTTGTACGTGGTTTTAAGGATACTTGATTTAGTTTGATACAAATAAAGGATAAATAAAAATAAAGACTAAATTCAGTAAGTAAATTGAGAGAGAATGCAAACCACAAGTTTAGAATAGCTTGACCTTGATAGAATTCTCTAAGATAGACAAATATGAAGCAAATGGATAAAGAAAATAATTAGAGCAGATTGTGTTTGTATATTGATCGTTGTTTTTCTGATGCCCCATTTTACAATCACGCTGCCCCTTTATATAGGGAAGGGAATGATTCTTATACAAGGTAAAAATCTATCTACAAGGTAAAATATCCCTTGAATTACTGATTTCAACGTCTTTGCTGATTTCCGCCGTGATCCCTGCCGAGATATTTACGTATTATGGGATTTCTAGTCCTTCCGTTACGCAAATCTGATAATTTTATCCTAGGACATTTTACCCTAATCGACCTCAACGATGTCGCCTCGGATATCATGGCTTCGAGTTCCGTCTCGATGACGTCCGGTCTCGACCTTCGTTCCTTGATGTCTCGACCCCGGCCTATCGAGCAGTAATTCTAATCAACACCAGCCGTATAAATTCGAACCCGATATTCCCTATGCAAGCGATTCGAGTTCGACCCCATACAACAAGATCACAATATATTATTAAAGTCTAGTGAGAGAGTGTCTGACTTCTCTATAGAAACTCCTTCCAATAATCCAAACACATAATCCTCAAACCACGGTCACTTCCCCAATGTCTCAAAAGAACCCCATGGAAGCGATCCCCCCAAAACCTCCAGACATCTCCAATGATGCTACTAATCCAGTAATGGCTAACTCTAAGCTTTCTTTTAAAGATAAGCTATTAACTAGTGAGCAAACGTTTAACATTCCCACGCAGACCACACAGGCTCTCTACCAACCAATGGAAGTCTTGGAGAGTAGCACGGTTGGTTTTCTCATCTGATCCTAAAGCATTCAACAACGTGAGTGTTGTAGCTCTCTTGTTCTTGGCAGCTGATAGGGAGACAGCTTTCTTCGAGGTGAAGGATGAGAATGCAGGATTTAATCTAACCACGAAACGCTTCGGTAGGAAATGGAACTACAAGGGCCTACCAGATTCAACTCTCCATGGAGATACTCGGTAATCATCAAACTTCAAGGCAAACGAATACTACACAATTATTTACGAAGGAAAATCCAAGAATTATGGAAACCTACAGAGAACTTTCCACTAATTGATCTTGGAGCAGACTATTTTATAGTCAAATTCACTAAGGAGGAAAATATGGTAAAAGATTTGCAAAACGGTCCTTGGTTTATTTTTGCACACTTTGTATCAGTACAAAGATGGGAGCCAAATTTCATGGCCTCGGAAGCAAAGCAAATGCACTCAGCTGTCTGGATACGCCTTCCACAACTCCCAACAGAATTCTACTATGGAATTATCCTCCAAAATATAGGAAATATAGTGGGAAGATTGCTAAAGATCAACGCATGCATATCTGCTACTTTAAGGGGACGCTAGCTATGCTAGACTATGCGTAGAACTTCCTCTTATCAACCTGTTGTACCAGATATATATACTAATTGGATTCCACAAACAACAAATTCAATACGAAGGAGAATTTTCTTTGCAAATCTTGTGGCAGGTTGGGTCACTCAATTTGTCAATGTTCTTATATTAATTTAGTCCCAAAAAATAATTCTACCAAGAGGAACCAAGATCACAATGTTCAGAAGCTCAGGAAGGACAATGGCAGACAGTATCTTTCTCCAAGCGAAGGAGCCACAAGTCAAATTCCAAAGTAAAGGAAGCACTATGAAGATCAGAAGCAAAAACATGTATTAGTGTCAAAATCATTGATGCCATGACAGCTAAGTATCTAAACACACAGGTACTAAAATACAAAAGCCGTGATTCCTTTTACTTTTTGTGACAAGCACAAAAAGAATGTGCATCCAATATTTGATGCTACGTGTTTACCTTCAAAATCGGATAACAGTTGAATTTATATGCGGTTTTAAGAATATGTGATTTAATTTGATACAAAAATGAGAAATCAAATTAAAATTAAAATTAATGATAAAAAATGAATGCAAACCACACAAGTTCGACAACGTTGGACTTGTAGGATGATCGCCCTTGGGCCAAGAAATATTGCAATTGGAGTCGAAAATAGAATAATGAGACAATAATAACTAACGAGATCAGTCTATTGCTATTTTTCGTGATCAGATCCAAAGTGTCCTTACAAATAATTAGACCCCCTTTATATAGTAGGGCAATCCTACTTTAGGTACAACTCTATATAAGGTAAAAATATCGTGATTTGCTAATTAAGCGATTCCATTGATTCGTGCCGAGATTCACGCCGCGATGCTCGACCCATTACGGGTATTCTGGCTTTTTGTTATTTAGGTTCAACGATCTTCCCTCGAGCACGTTCGGGGTCAGGATCGATTTTGAATTACGGGCTCAGTGTTCTCGAGGATGGACATTCTGACCTTGTGTTATGCTTCGATGAAACTCGGGGTCGATCTTCAACCCCTCGCATTTTGAGCCCAATCTATCGTGCAATAGTTGAGCCCGATTTTGACCGTATACAGATTGTCCCCTCATTTTTCGAAGAGTAATGATGAGAGTGATATGAGCCTCAGATTCTCACTATACGAGCTTCCGATTCTTACTCTGATAAGTGACGATAGACTCATGATGTAAGTGATACGAATTTGATTCAGTGACTGACGGTCAAAATCCGCAGGTCCAGCAAAAACTCGATCAGATCGATTAGCTTTGAACTGAGATGGAGTGGTTCAAGCTGAGGCCGATGAATGGAGAGGCAAGATGGATCGTCTAGCCTCGAAAAAAGAGGCAGCTCGGACACAACTAACCTCAGCGGAGACCCAGCTAAAAGTGGCAAAGAAAAAAGTCGGGATTTGGACTAAAAGAGCCAAGGAGCTTAAAATGGCCAAGTCAGAGGCCGCCGTGATCAAAGCCAAAGTTGATGAAATGGTGGCTTAGTACAAGGCTGATGTCGAAGCGGCTCAAGACCAACCAAAAAGTATGGTCGAGCACATGAAGTGGCACTCCCGTAGGCAGGCCCTCGAGGAAGTCCATGCTCGAGGTTTTAACTTATCTACAGAGATTGAGGATGCCAAGGTGTCTTAAGCCGAGGCTAAAAATTGGCCTATCCTGAAGAGGATGATTCTGAGGGTTCAGTCGGGTTCGAAAAATGAGAGGACCCCGAAAATCCTGATGACGAGGGGGGATCCAGTCTAGCTCAAGTCACTTTTGTTCGATTTTATCCCTTTCTGTGCTTAATACTGTGTATCAAGGCTGCTCGGCCTTTGCAAAAATTTGGTATCGGGGTTATTCAGTCCTTATAGAAGATTTTTGATATAAGGCTCGCCTTTCACAGCTTTCAAAATTTTTTCTTTGCTTTTTTTTTTGTATTCGCAAAGATCGATATGCCTTAGCATGAAATAATTAGGTCGTGTTCGAAGGCTCGAACGAACCTTACCTTTAACGTTATTTCATTTCGAGGCATCTTGGGGATTCGATGTTACCGAAAACTTTCTTCCCCAAAGTAGTTTAGGTTTATAATTTGCCGAGCGTAGCCATTAGAACCGGTTAAGAAATTTCAATGCCTTGTTATTTCTGTTATGGGCTTCAGACGTCTTCGAGCCGTGTTTATGTGGCCATATCCTTTATAGTTAAAGCAATTCCAAATAAGCTTTGTGCCCACGGGTTTCGTTAACACGGAATGGCCTTAGCTCTTTAATTCGGGCGTTGCCAAATAAACTTCGTGCCCTCGAGTGCTGTTAACTCAGAACGAGCTTTAGCCATTAAATTTGGGCGTTGCCAAATAAGCTTCATGCCTTCGAGCGCTGTTAACTCGGAACGAACTTAGCCTTTTAATTCGGGCGTTGCCAATAAGATTCATGCCCTCGAGTGTTGTTAACTCGGAACGGCCTTAGCCTTTTAATTCGGGCGTTGCCAAATAAGCTTCATGCCCTCGAGTGCTGTTAACTCGAAACGACCTTAGCCTTTTAATTCAGTCGTTCCCAATAAGCTTC
Organism: Nicotiana obtusifolia; assembly: GCA_002018475.1. NCBI lineage: Eukaryota > Viridiplantae > Streptophyta > Magnoliopsida > Solanales > Solanaceae > Nicotiana > Nicotiana obtusifolia. Next base: position 15,549 of record MCJB01028513.1, read on the forward strand.
ATGCCCTCGAGTGCTGTTAACTCGGAACAACCTTAGCCTTTTAATTCGGACGCTGCCAAATAAGTTCCGTGCCCTCGAGTGTTGTTAACTCGGAACGGTCTTAGCCCTTTAATTGGGGCGTTGCCAAATAAGCTTCGTGCCCTCGAGTGTTGTTAACTCGGAACGGCCTTAACCTTTAAAGTTCGGGGGTTGCCTAATAGGTCTTATGTCCCCGAGATATAATAACTTGGACCGTCTGAGTTTGTTTTTCGGACGGCAGTCCCCGAGTGAGAGAGTGATTATTCAAACTCAGGTTAAGGTGGCCCTTGGGCTCGTTTCCTTTAGGGGATCGGAAGTAAGGAATTCCTTGAGAAATGAAAAGGAAAAGTTTTAAAAGACAAGACGTTTGCAAAGAAGAGATTTCACTTATTCTGCCATGTATGTGTACAAGTTTTGTGTCAGGGTTCGATCAGTCTATTTGAGCACGGTTCATTTGACCGTTTGGCCCTTACATTGAATCTTTTTGATCTTCAACCCTTCAATCCTAAATTCTCTTTCCACGCTAAAGTGGCCCTGCAGTATTCGGGTCGATCGAAGATAGGCCTCGAATATTATTGTCACCGATTCGTTACCGGCCTTCAAATATAGGTTAGCACGATTTAATTGTTGCCTCGTTAAAAATCTTGCTGCAAAACCCATTAGGGACAAAATCGGTCCAAGGGAAAAAGAGTGCGACGCGTGCTTTCAGACCTAACATCCCGTATGGCCCCTTGTTTGATACCTGCAAGCGTTAGTTCGTAATGCAAATAAAAGAAAAAATAAAGAACAGGGTCTTACCTTAGCAGTAATACCACTTAAAGTGAGATATATTCCAGTTGTTCGATAGTTGTTTACCATCCATCATTCTGAGCTTGTAGGATCCTTTTCCTATGATTATAATGATACAATAAGGTCCTTCCCAATTTGGTCCCATCTTTCCCTCGTTCGGGCTCTGTGTGTTCGACGTGACCTTTCTTAGTACTAAGTCCCCGATGTTGAAGTATCGAAGGTTGGCCCTTCTATTGTAATACCTCTCGATCCTTTGCTTTTGAGTAGCTAACCGAACAAGGGCGGCTTCGCGTCTCTTATCCAACAACTCTAAGTTCGTATTCATGGCTTCGTGGTTCGATTCCTTTGTTGCATACCGGAATCTGGTACTTGGCTCCCCGACCTCGATCGGTATCAAAACTTCGGCGCCATAAACCAGAGAGAAGGGGGTGGCCCCGATGCTAGATTTCACGATCGTACGGTATGCCCATAGGACTTCGGGTAATATTTCCCTCCATCTCTCTTTGGCATCGGTAATCTCTTTTTGAGGTTTTGGAGTATGGTGTTGTTGGTAGATTCGTCATGTCCAATCCCACTAGGGTGGTAGAGTGTCGATAGGATCCTTTTGATCTTGTGATCTTCGAGAAATTTGGTTACTTTGCTACCGATGAATTGCTTCCCATTGTCGCATAGGATCTCGGCTGGCATTCCAAAGCGGCATATGATGTGATCCCAAATGAAATCGATGACTTCTTTTTCCCTAACCTTCTCATATGCCTGAGCTTCCACCCATTTAGAAAAATAGTCAGTCATAAATAGTATAAATTGAGCTTTACTTGGTGCCCACGAAAGAGGGCCAACGATGTCCATCCCCCACTTCATGAATGACCATGGTGATAAAACTGAGTGGAGCATCTCCCGGGTCGATGGATCATCGGGGCGTGCCTTTGGAATTGTCACATTTTCGAATGAATTCCTTTGCGTCTTTTTCCATATCGACCCAGTAAGAATCGACTCTGATTATTTTTTGAATCAATGACTCGGCGCCTGAATGATTTCCGCAGGTACCCCGTGGATTTCCCTCAAAATGTACTCAGTATCACCCGGTCCCAGACGTATTGCAAGTGGGCCACCAAATGTTCTTCTGAACAAGATTCCTTCTTCGGACAAGCTAAATCAGGCTGCCTTTGTACGCAGGGCCCTCGACTCTTTTGGATCCGAGGGCAACTTACTAGAGCTGAGATATTCTACGTATTTGTTTCTCCAATCCCAAGTTAGGCTCGTTGAGTTGATCTAAGTGTGGCCTTCCTCCACTACTTTCCTCATAAGTTGTATGACTTTTTCCAAGTCGAATTCGTCGTCTTCGATCAATGACTCCAAGCTGGCAAGGGCGTCGGCCTCCCTGTTTTGATCCCGAGGTATATGTTGTAAGGTCCATTCTTTGAACCGATGTAATGTCACTTGCAGTTTGTCTAAGTAACTTTGCATCCGTTCTTCTCTGACCTCGAACGTTCCATTGACTTGATTTACCACAAGAAGGGAGTCGCACTTGGCTTCAATCACTTCTACTCCCAAGCTCTTGGCTAGTTCTAGGCCTACAATCATGGCTTCATATCCGACCTCGTTGTTAGTCAATTTCACAGTCTTAATAGATTATCTAATTATATTACCTGCTGGTGGCTTCAAAAGTTTGGACCCCCTTGCGTTCTAGGCATCGTCTGTGAAGAGGGTCCATATTCCCGAGGAGGTTCCTAAGTCAACTAACAACTCTCTTTCTACCTCGGGTATTAGGGTCGGTGTGAAATCAACCACGAAATCTGCCAACACCCGAGATTTAATGGCGGTTCAAGGTCGATACTCAATGTCGTACCCACTTATTTCTATGGCCCATTTGACCAATCGGCCCAAGAGCTTGGGCTTATGCATAACATTCCTCAATGGGTAAGTCGTTACGACACATATGGGATGACATTGGAAGTACGGTTTCAGTTTCCTAAAGGCACTTAACAAAGCGAGCACCAGTTTTTTTAGGTGAGGGTACCTAGTTTCGTCTTTGCCTAAGGTTCTGCTGACATAGTAAATTGGAAATTGCGTATCTTGTTCTTCCCGAACTAGGACTCCACTTATCGCTATCTCCGAGACCGCCAAGTAACGGTACAGTTGTTCATCCTCCTTCGGTGTATGAAGTAATGGCGGGCTCGATAAATATCTTTTGAGTTCTTCCAAAGCTTGCTAGCATTCCGGGGTCCATGAAAAGTTATTCTTCCTTTTCAATAGTGCGAAGAACCGGTAGCTTTTGTTGGACGACCTCGAAATAAATCTCTAGAGGGGCTATACGCCCAGTCAACTTTTGCACGGTTTTCACATTGTCTACGACCATGATATCTTCGATAGCTTTGATGTTTTCAGGGTTGATCTCGATTTTCTGATTTGACACCATGAATCCAAGGAATTTACCCGACCCCACTCCAAACGCGCATTTTTCTGGGTTCAGCTTTATGTTGTACTGCTTCAGTATACTAAACGTTTCCTGCAAATGTCTTAAATGGTCCTTTGCTCGCAGGGACTTAACTAACTTGTCGTCAATATAAACCTCCATTGACTTCCCTAATTGTTTCTCGAACATTCAGTTTACTAGGCGTTGGTATGTGGCACCAGCATTTTTTAACCCAAATGATATTACATTATAACGTATGTGCCATATTTAGTGATGAAGAAAGTTTTTTCCTGATCACCTCGGTCCATCCCTATTTGGTTGTATCTGGAATATGCGTCAAGAAAACTAAGGGTCTCGTGGTCGGCAGTAGCATCGATCATGCAGTCGATGTTGGGCAAGGGAAAAGAGTCTTTAGGACATGCTTTATTCAAATCTCTATAATCTACACACATTCTTAATTTATTCCCTTTCTTAGGGGCTACCACTACGTTAGCCAACCAATCCGAGTATTTGACCTCCCGAATAGACCCTATCTTTAAAATTTTAGTTACCTCATCCTTGATGAAAGCATGTTTGATTTCAGACTAGGGCCTCCTTTTTTGTTTAACCGGATGGAACTTTGGATCCAGGCTCAGCTTGTTAGTGGTTATCTCTGATGGGATACCTGTCATATCGAGGTGGGACCAAGCGAAACAGTCTTCATTAGTTGTAAGAAATTGAATAAGTTTTTTCCTAAGCTCGGGGCTCAGCCCCGTGCCCAGGTATACCTTTTGATCAGGCAAGTCCTCTCGTAGCATGACTTGTTCCAGTTCCTCGACCGTCGATTTAGTGGCATTGAAATTATCAGGGGTGATAAAAGATCTGGGAATCCCATAATCATCATCTTCGACATACGCTTGTTCGTTCATATCTTCCGAAGACGATATTTGTGATTGTTGTTTCATCTGTCTTCGATCACTTGGTTTGGAACCGTTGGTGCTGGCGTCACCTCTTCGACCACGGAAATTTCTTTTGCAGCCGGTTGCTCCCCGTAGACCGTTTAACTCAATCGGGCGTCATAAATTTCAATGCCTGGTGCAGCGTCGAAGGCACCACCCTCATGTACTCGATCCATGGTTTCCCAAACAATGCATTGTACCTCATGTCCCCTTTGATCACACAGAACTTTGTTTCTTGAATGATTCCAGCGCTATTTATCGGTAATATTATCTCACCCTTGGTGGTCTCACATGCCATGTTGAATTCGTTAAGAACTCGGACTGTAGGAACGATCTGGTCTAGCAGGCCGAGTTGCTCCACGACCCTTGATTGAATCATGTTGGCCGAGCTACCTAGATCAATTAATACACGTTTAACTCTAATTATATGTACGAGTACAGATATTACCAGTGCATCATTATGGGGCTATACAATCCCTTCCGCGTCCTCGTCGTTGAAAGATAAAGTTCCCTTCGGCGTGTAATCCCGAGTCCGTTTCTCCCTAGTAATGGATATTTTGGTGCGTTTCAACATCGTCCCCTGAAGGGTATTGACTCCACCGATGATCATGTTGATGATGTGTTGTGGTTCTTCTTGCCCTGTCCGTTTGTCAGAATTCTTGTTCCCGAAATGATTTTTGGCTCGGTAGCTCAGGAATTCTCGAAGATGTCCGTTATTGAGTAGCCGGGCTACTTCCTCTCTCAGTTGCCGACAATCTTCCATTCTGCAATCGTTAGTGCCATGATATTTGCACATTTGGTTAGGATCCCTTTGGGTACAATCGGATTATAGTGTTCGAGGCCGTTTAGTTTCTTTGATGCGACTGATAGCCGATGCAATAGTGGCAGCATCAACATTAATGTTGTACTCTGATAGCCGCGGTGCTTCTTTATTCCCGATGGGCCTTTTGAAGCTACTTTTGGTCATGAGTCCCTGTCTGCTTTGTCCTCGGTCATTTCTCCTTTCATTTCTTAGGGAGTTCCGCCCGGATACTCCGATTTTTCTATCCCTGTGATATGGCTGATGTCGATCTTTGTTCACGATCAATATCCTTCCTGACCCTGTCAAGATCTCTAATGAGATAAATGGATCCTGAAGGGGCCCCGAGTTGATCGTCTTCGACTCTGATTTTCGACTGGTACCGGTTATGTATGTCAGCGCATGTAACATCCAGGTATTCTATCAATTTCTGCTTTAGTTGTTGCAAAGCCATTGAGCTTCAAATATTGAGTCCCTGAGTGAAAGCTTGAACAACCTAATTGTTAGTGACTGGCGGCAGATCCATCTGTTCCACTTGAAACCAGGACACGAACTCCCTAATCATCTCGTTATCCTTTTGTTTGACTTTAAAAAGGTCCGATTTCCTCATTTCGACCTTGATGGCACCCTCGTGCGCCTTCACAAAAGAATCTGCATAGCAAATGAGTCAATAGCATTAGCAGGTAAGTTGTGATACCATATCATGGCTCCCTTTGACAGGGTCTCCCAAATTTCTTCAATAGAACGTATTCGATCTCATCATCCTCCAAGTCGTTCCCTTTGGTAGCACATGTATACGAGGTTACATGCTCGTTCAGGTCGGTCGTTCCGTTATACTTGGGTATTTCGGGTACACAAAATTTCTTGGGGATCGGCTTTGGAGCCGCGATCGGTGAAAAAAGATTTTGCACGGACTTCCGGGAATCTAGGCCTTTTAACACCGGGGGTGCCCCTGGGATTTGGTCTACCTTGGAGTTGTAGGTTTCCACCTTTTTGTCATTTGCCTTGATCTTTTTCTCTCCTGATTCTATCCGTTTTGTCAGCTCCTCGAGCATCTTCATAGTTTCGGGTTTGTCCCTGATTCATATTCATTTGACCTTCCTACGATTGATTCATCCCAGCGGGTAATTTCCCAGGAAGGGCCGGGCTCAACCCTGTTCGGGATTTGGCTTCGATTTTGTAACTGAGCTATCGCTGTCTGTTGAGCCTGTAATATTTCGAAGATCATCCGAAGGCTGATCCCCTCCCCTTCAACGTTTGGGGGTTTCGAGTTACTGACCGTATTTCTCTATGAACGCTATTTGAGGGGTCGGTAGGCGAATCCGCATCAACTGCCACGTGTGAATCTTCAATCGGGTCAATAATCGGGATCTCGTTACCAGGCCCTATGTTGTTATTTTCCTCTTGGTGATCAGACTCGTTGTCAACGTGCAGAGGTGCCGATTGAGAGTTTGACTTTCTGTATTATAGCCTGGAATCAAAGACACTTTAAAGAGCAAGTGTGAAGCAGTGTGTGTGTTATGGAGATTTGTATCAGATAACCACTATTATCCTTAGCCCCACAGTGTGTGCCGAACTATTTACCCTCAAAATCGGATAACAATTAAATTTATTCGCGATTTTAAGGATACATTATCTAATTTGACACAAAAATGAGAAATCAAATTGAAATTAAAATTAATGATAAAAGATGAATGCAAACCACACAAGTTCGACAACGTTAGCCTTGTAGGATGATCTCCCTTAGGTCATGAAACGTTGCAATCGGAGTCGGAAATAGAATAATGAGACAATTATAACTAAAGAGATCAGTCTATTGCTATTTTTCGTAATCAGATCCAAAGTGTCCTTAAAAATAATTAGAACCCCCTTTATATAGTAGGGGAATCCTACTTTAGGTACAACTCTATATAAGGTAAAAATCTCCTAATTTGCTAATTAAGCAGTTCGATTGATTCGTGAAGAGATTCAGGCCGCGATGCTCGACCCATTACAGGTATTCTGGCTTTCAGTTATTTAGGTTCGACGATCTTCCCTCGAGCATGTTCGGGGTCAGGATCAGTTCTGTATCACGGGCTTAGTGTTCTCGAGGACGGACATTCTGACCTCGTGTTCTGCTTCGATGAAACTCGGGGTCGATATTCAACTCTTCGCATTCTGAGCCCAATTTATCGTGCAATAGTCGAGCCCGATTTCAATCGAACATCTCCTTCTGCACGAGTGGCTATCGCGCCTAACCTTTGAAATTGAGTTGCTTCTTTCTCTTGTTCCTTATCTGTCTGATAATGAGCAAGGAATATCCGTCTTTCTGTAAAACAGGATGGATTGAACTCATAATTCATTAGATGTTTTATTATTATTATTATTATAAATAGGCCAGCTTGACAAGCAACCCTTCCTCTTGATCTGAGGTGCGAATCCATTCGATTTCTAAAAAGGATTACTAATCCTTAACTTTTCGAGGAATCCTTCATCAATGGGCCTCCTAAAACGATCTATTAAATTCATCGAGTTGTTCCAAAGGATCAAAACGGCCAGTTATTAATGGAATTCCATACACTAGGAGATTCTGATCTCAAAAAAATTCTGATTTTAGAAAACCATTTTCTGTCCTTAGATAATCAACCCTGGTTTTGGATAGCTCTACCATTAATAAAAAATCTAAAACAATTATGAAAAATGCATGGAAAACTCTCTATCTTTGAAAAACACGTCTGATCATAATGTGTCTATTAGCAACAAAGCCAACATATCTATTAGCAATAAATCCAACTGTGAAAATATTATTGATAATAATTTGGAGGCTTTAGTTAAGACAAAACCTACCCACTCTCCCACGGTTTTGTGTAAAACTAGTGGTTATTACATGGCTAATGTAGAAGCTTCCAATGATGACTCTCCTAGTATTGAGTATTTAAAAAATAATGATCATGCTAATGATACTAACACGGAAAAAACTAATATTACTGCTACTAGTACTTATCCTCAAAATATCAATAATAATCAGAGTACTAGTTGCTTCACTAGCAACAATAATACCTCTGCACACTTGGCAGATTCAGCTCCCCAGCTGCCCATGGAAGAACCTCTTGTAGGCTTACTTTAATCGAATATGCAATCACAACAAATTATAATGCAAATAGACTCTATATGTACCGATCGCCCTATCCCGGAAACACTAGTGCACTCTAATCCCTCCAGAGACAATATAAAATCTCAAGACAACGTCAAGAACTACAAGTGAGAAGTCTGAGACTAAACAGAATCCTTCTCTACTCCTTGAGAAACCTGAACATTTGAACAACCATGACAAATCATTTACTCCACAACCTTCCAATGAACACACCCATTGTCCTCACAACTCCCTCACCTCCTTCACATCATCACCCTTAGGACCAAATACCACCTCCCAATCAGTAAGAACTAGAAATACGGAGGAGGGGAGGAGTACTAGAGGAGCTAATCAACTAGTTAAGGGAATCACACACAGAATACAGAAACTGTCCATTGAGCATGTTCAAACGCTTCATGGACATAAGGCACCTATGATATCGAATCGTAGGGAGATATGTTGTAGTCCTAACCCCCAATCTGATGGGTAACTACTCTTCTCTTTTGGAGGAGTACAGTATGACCAACAACAACTTTGTGATATGGAATGTATGAGGGGCAAAGAATGCATAGTTTAGGAGACACTTGAGGGCTATGATAGAAGTTCATAACCCTTGTTTGGTTGTGCTATTGGAAACTAGGTGTGAAAACTTTCTGTTGACGGACTTTAATTTCATGGAGATGATTGAGGTGCCTGCTATTGGTAGATCTGGGGAAATAGCAATTATTTGGAAGCACACACTTCTTCATCTAGAGAAAGTAGCCATGACTAACCAAGAAATTCATGCTATGATGAAGGTACTTCCTAACTCTAAATCCTAGCTTCTTAGTGTAGTCTATGCGAGCACAAAACATAGTAACAGAATGATCCTTTGGGTATTCTGGAAAGACTTGACAGATGCCTAGTCAATGAGGAATGGTCCTTTATTCATCCGAATGCTTCTGTCTCCCATCTATCTAAAACATATTCCGATCATAGCCCTCTCCTAATTCATTTATGTAGGAAGCCATATATTGGATTAGAAAAACCTTTTAGGTTTGAAACCATGTGGTGTTCACAACCTGACATTTCCAACATCATTAGGGATTGCTGGAATAATAGAAATCTCATGGACGCTTTTCCTGTTTTTGAACACACTGCAAAGATTTGGAACAGAGAGGTCTTCGGTAATATTTTTATCCAGAAAAAAAAATTATCCTTGCCCATCTTAATGGTATCCACTCCTCTAGCCATTATGCCACTAGTAATTTTCTTAAGAACCTCGACCTTTCGCTGCTTGAGGATTTTAATGGAATTCTTAAGTCGGAGGACGACTTCTGGAAGCTTAGATCTAGAATTAACTGGATCAATGAGGTTATGCTAACACTAGATTTTTCTATTTAAGAACAATCAATAGGAGAGAATCAATCATATAAACTTCTTCAAGGATGATTGTGGAAATTGGATTGATGATCCTAGGCAGTTTAGTGATTATTACTTTTAATTAATTCTAAAATCTTTTCGCTACTAATCATACAGATTCTGATAGGACGTTTTTCTGCAATAAGAGTAACAATTTTAACAACGTCAATTTGTCTATCCCGGGAATCGCTCTTACTGATCGAGAAATTATTAAAGCTGTATTTTTCTTTTTAGCCCCACAAAGCTCCAGGGCCAGATGGTTTGCATCATCTATTTTACCCAAGATATTGAAATGTAATTGGTAATTCTATGAAAATTTTTTGTCATGATGTATTTGCCTACTATACCATTCCTAATGAATCTTTGTCTCATATCAAAAAAATCAACAATGCAAACAACTCAAAAACTTCAGGCCTGTTGGTCTCTATAACACAATATATAATATCACTACCAAAATTATTGCTATTATCGATCAGGAAGTGATTAATCAGTCTAAAAATAAAAAAGGTGGTAACCACAGTGTGATTTTGAAGATCGACTTCGAAAAAACTTTCGACAGAATTGAATGGTCCTTCATATACAGGACCTTAAATTATTTCAAATTTCCTTCTAATATTATTAGGCTTAATATTATTAGGCATATTATGTCATGTATTACCATTAGTCAAATCTCTCTTTTGGTTAATGGTAATAGGACTCATTTCTTTAGTCCCTCAAGAGGCACAAAAGAAGGGATCCTATTTCTCCTTACATTTTCATTCTTTGTATGGAAATGCTTTCAAGGAACATAGATCACCAAGTAGATCTCCTAAATTGGTGCCCTATAAAAGTAGGCACGAATGGTCCTACCTTATCTCTTTTTTTTTTTTGCGGATGATCTTACTCTCATGTCTAAGGCCAATACCAAAAATAGCTCTACTATTCTTGAATCCCTTACTTCTTTCTGTAATTTATCGGGACAAAAGATCAATAAAAAAAAAATCAAAAATTATTTTCTCACGTAACTGTCCAGCAAATCTTCGAAAAAACATTGTTAATATTACTACAATAAGGGTGTGCATGTTGGGCTATAGGTGATGGAAGGACCATAAACTTCTGGACCTTTAAATGGATCCCTGATTACCCTCCTCTTAAAAATGTTGTTTATGGACCTTTGAGCCAAGGGGAAGAGAAGACTCATGTAAATGAGCTTTGGTTAGAGGGATCTTGGAATTTCCGAAACCTCTCTATAGATATTCCAACGAACGTGGTAAATTCTATCAAAAGAATTCAACCTCCATTATACCCTACTATCCCCGATCGCCCATATTGGTCTAGTAATAGTAATGGTCTTTTCTTTACCAAGTCTGCATACAACTTGATTGATAAACAATTCCTTAGAGATAAAGATTACATGTGGATAAAGATTAAATACTTCCTTCGGCAATGCACTCATGATAGACTGCCTACAAGAAGTTACCTCAATCACATTGGTAAAAACATGGACCCCATATGTGCCATCTGTAAATCTGAGAGAGAGACTACTAAGCATATCTTTCTAAATTGCAAAATTGTTGTTTCCATTTGGACAAATGCAGGTATATCAAGTATGCTTGACATTGATGATGATAGCTCTCATTGGCTATATCAATTAAAATTACATCAACCAAATCTTACTAACGTTGTCTACTCATGGAATGATTTCTATTTCTTTTTTTATGGTCTTTATGGATACATAGAAATAACAATAATATTAATAATACTGATCTTGACCTTCGTGTTAGAATTTTTCATCTGTGCACTGTTGAATATATAACTCTTGTTCGCAATGCCATTGGTTCCGCAGGAACTAAAAGTATAAATGTTAAATGGTACCCTCCCCAGGGGTTATTATAAGCTTAATATTGATGGTGCCTTCAATAATAATCTGAAGAAAGGAGGACTAGCAGGTTTATTTTCGCAACTGCAAAGGAGAATGGGTGTTAGGATTTTAAGTGTGATTCTTCTCTTACTCATACTCATGCTGAGCTTCTTGAATTAAGACAGGACCTGGAGATAGCTTACAATAATTGTTTCATGCCACTGGAGATTGAAACGGACTCCACGGAGATCATTAACTTGTTGGAAAATGTCTCATTTATCTATGCTTTAATTATAAATGATTGCAAATTGTTAATTCAAAAGATGGAGCACCTAATGGTTCGGCATAATTTCAGAGATGGAAACAAGGTGTCACATCTCTTAGCTAAGGAAGGTTCTAAGAGAGAAAATTATGGAAGACTAATTTACCTCTTAGTACCACCTATGACAGTTACTGATGCAATCTTTAAAGAGAGTATAGGAACAAGTATCGAGAAAAATATCTAAGATAGTATTTGCAATAGTTTAGCTTGCCTTGGCCACTTGAGTGTTATAAATGACACTCGTAGTAATGGTACTGTAACGACAGTTTAATATATATTAATTTCTTCGTCGATATATATATATATATATATATATATATATAGAAAAATCGGGCAAACAAATATTTTATACATAATAAGTATTTTTTTAAATGATAGTGCAAATATTATTGCAGCAATTAGATTTTTTTTTATACGATTAATATCTGAATTGAGTATTGTTAGGTTAAGTTTGAAAGTGTGAGATGATTTTTAAAATGCAGTCCAATTGAGAAAATAGAAGAATAAGATGTATTTGAATTTGAGATCGAAATTTTTTTTTGAAATATGAAAAGAACAATCAAATTTTACTACTAAAAAAAGGGAAAAATCGACCGCCAAAACCAACCGATGTTGGTTGGTAATTAGCAAAAATCCACCGAAAACTGACTGATTCGTGGCGGTCGGTAATCGTAACGTTGGTAGAGCTAACCAATCGACTTGATCTGTATTTTCCGACCGATTTCGGTCGGTCAATTAAATTCAAAAAAATTGCTGAAAAAACTGACCGAAGTTGGTCGGTTTTTTTCGATCAAAGTCGATCGGTAATTTAATTATGTAATTAAAAAATGCATCACCTGGGAATCGAATCGGAGTGTGTACTGTGGCAGGATACTATTGTGCCACTAGACGATTAGAGCATTTTGTTTTAAGACTGTCTTTTATTTTATTTATACTCTTTGATTGTCTTTTTGCACGAAAATAACCAACCGATGTTGGTCGGTTTTATTAAAAAAAAAAATTACCGACCAATCCGGTCAATTTTTTAAAATGACCGGCCGAATTAACCAATCGATTTCGGGTAATTTTTTTAATATTAATTTTAATTTATTTTAAATAAAAAATAGGTCAAAGTTTTTCAGTTTCTTGAAAAATAAATTTTACGGGATTTCAAAAATAGTTTCTCGCATTTTTGTGCCAAAGAAAATTGACCAAAGTTGGTCGGTTTTGTAAAAAAAAAATTAAAAAATAAAATATTTTGAAAAATCAACTGACTTCGGTCTGTTTTCTGATCAACTGACTTTGGTCTGTTTTTGGCAGGTTTTTTGACCGACCAAAATCGATCGGTCGACCATGATCGATTTTTGCTGAATTTCTAGTAGTGTTTATGAGTACGAGCAATAGAGTCAATGTTACTATTGAAATAACTTTTATTTATTATTTTTATTATATTAATGAATGTGACAAAAGAGGATATTAAATTCAAGAAAGCTAATAAAAAGCCACAAGACAATGTTAATAGTATTAAGTATTGAACATATAATAGCAAAATAAGGAACAAATAGAGAAAAAGTCAAATTTTTTATCATAAAAAAAAAAGAAAGATACAACTTATTTTAATTTGATATGAAATTTTTTTCTTAAAGTATGATAAGAACGATCATGATTTGGATAAGTCCATATAACCGAAGTTTAATAGTTAAAAATAATAATAATAAATCAGAGAAAATAATAAAATATAATGCTTTTTAAAAAATATTATTAATAAATTTAAATAATTTAATAATTTTGAGTATTAATTTAAAATAAAATAAATATTTATTTCAAGATGAAAAAAAAAATCAAACACCAATGTATATTATATTAACGGATATTGTCACGACTCTAATCTCCCTCCTTAGGATGTCAATGTCACCTAGTCTCTAAGATTAGGTAAGCCTAACATACATGAAGACTTGACAGAAATAATAATAAAACTCCCAATTAAACCAACAACTATCATAAAAAAGACTCCACAATATAACTGAATATAACACCCAAAATCTGGTGATACCGAGTCATAAGTTCTATACGAATATTCTGAAACATCCCTAATACATCAGTATCTATAATAGGAGTATGAAATAGAAACTAAGATAGAGGGTGACACCGAGGCCTACGAGCGCCGATAGGTATACCTTAAAGTCTCCGATCCAAGCTCAACTCATAGATGCCTAGCCTGGTATGAAGTACCTGGATATGCATAAAATGATATGCATAAGCGTAGTATGATTACACCATAATGGTACCCTGTAAGTACCAAGCCTAACCTCGGTAGAGTAGTGACGAGGTCGGGTCAAGATACCTACTGGAATAAATTAAAAAACTGAACATGTATAGTATAGTATGATAATAGAAACAATGGAAATGATATAATGAAGAAATATAACTAGAATAACCACACTGAAATTAAGGCAATTAAGACGTCACGGAAGAAACACATAATAAGAATGCCAAGGAAACGATGCAGACAAATACAAGTGATGTAAATGAAAGATAGCAACAAGAATCACTACCGAGCTACCGCCTCGTAGTCTCGTTTCACAATCAAAATTTACAGTCCTTCCTTATACCACTGCGGGAGCCTTGTATTTAGTTTTGAAAATCATTTTTCTGAAATAGCTACTTGCCTTTTGGCCCACCTTATCACACCGCGTGTCTTCATGTAGTTTCCCTACTAGCAACACGCGTATCAAGTCCACTTTATCTCACCGCATGCCTATCAACCCCTATCTTATAACACGTCATGTGTATCGATATCACGATATATCATAAATCGCACTTCAAGTGCCCAAAACCACAAGTTACCAAAGAAATCAAAAAGAATAATGTTTTCACAATAAATAGCCCATGGCTCAACTACAATAAGAATCTCTACAATAGCAACAGAAAGTGAATAACTCAACAAGAATGGTATTTCAATAATTTACAACTTTGCCTCAATGTGATTAAGGCTTTTACAACTTCAACTCCAAAACTCAAAATAACTTCAATTAAGGTAAATCAACAGTTAAGTATTTAACAAGAAAATGAGAACACAATGACAACAACTAAGCATGTAAGGGCTAATAACAAGTAAGAGATTAGACAAGTATTAACAAGGTCAAGTGAAGTATGTAAGGATAGATTAACGATGATGAATATAACATGTTATGACAATTCATATAAAGGCATGAAAAGAATCTACATAGCTTAAACTGGTCATTTACCATATTTATCCCGTGTACCCACTCATCATCTTGCGTACACAGCTTTCTTGTATAACAATTAACACAAAACAACACCAATCCTTAGGGGTAATTCCCCCACACAAAGTTAGGCAAGATACTTACCTCAAAACACACTAACTCAACCCACTAGTAAGCATTTTCCCGATTATCCAACTCCGAACGGCCGAATCTAGCCAAAACAACTTTATACCAAATACAAACCATAGGAAACTATTCCGAATAATAAAGTTGCAATCTTTAAAAAAAATCAAGTCAACTCAAAAAGTCAACCTCGGGCCCTTGTGTCGGAACCCGACCAAACTAATAAAATCCGAACACCCATTCGATAATAAGTCCAACCATACTATAATTACTAAATTCCGATCTCAAATCGACCTTCAAATCCTCAAAATATAGTCTATGACGTTTTCACAAATTTTCTTAATTTTTCCAATTCAAGATACTAATTAAATGATAAAAACAATGACGGATACATGCATAATAGCCAAATCCGAGTTAGAATCACTTCCCGATCAATTTCTTGTAAATCTCTCTGCTCAAAATCGAGCCCTCTAAGTCAAAAGATGAAAAATGAAATAAAACCCTCGAATTGCCCCTTTTCTGCCTACTGATCTCGCTTATGCGAGTCCTCATCTGCATCTGTGGCTCCCCACTTGCGGAAATGCCATTGCAGGTGCGACTTCCACTTAGATCCAGCACCGTTCGCTCTGCGGACATAGAGCTGCTTCTGCGGGCAGTAGCTCGCTTCTACGAGCCCGCTTCTGCAGAGTGTTGACCGCTCCTGCAGTTCTCCCCCAGCCCACTCTAGTCTGCTTCTGCGATGACCCCTTCCGCACCTGCGGCGGAACCCACTGCAGGTGCAATGGCACCAGACTTCAGCAGTTTCAGCCATATTCAAAGTCCAAAAATGATCCGTGTAACGATCCGACCGGTCGTTTTTCTTTTTAGATCCCTGTTTCCCTAAATAAGACTCTGTGTATGTCCTTTTATTGTTTTATGACTTGCGGGGATGATTAGCTCGGGTTTGGAAGGGTTCGGGTTGAAATCGGAACATTAGTTCCTTATTATTAGCTTAAAAGGTTTAAGTTTGACTTGGGTAAACATTTGTAGTAAAAAACCCCAACACCGAGATTTGACGCTCCTAATAGGTTCATATGATTATTTTGGACTTGGGCGTATGTTCGGATTGAGATTTGGATGACCTGGGAGCGTTTCAGCCCCTAAATTTGAAAGTTGGCGCATTGAGGGTTTTAAAGTGCTTTAAATTTCGATTGAAGCAGGTTTTGGTATTATCAAGCTCCGTTTGGGATTTCATGCTTGGGAATAGCTCCTTATGGTGATTTAAGACTTATACGCAAATTTGGTGTCATTCTGAGTAGTTTAATTATGATTCAGCGCGTTCGGAGCAAGTTGGAAGAACTTAAAGTTCATAAGTTGATTCGATTTGGTTTGGAGTGTGATTCATAATTTTGATGTTGTTTTACGCGTTCTGAGGTTTCGAGCGAGTCCGTCTTATGTTTCCAAACTTGTTGGTATATTTGGTTAAGGCCCCGAGTGGCTCGGGCGAGTTTCGGACGGGGTTCAGATCGATTTGGGCAATGATGAAGAGTTGAGAATTTTCTGTTGCTGGTGCAACTGCTCCTGCGGAGGTTTGGTCACAGAAGTGACCTCGGAGAAGCGGCTTGGGCAGCCTGGGCGTGTAGTCGCAGAACCGAGGATACGAGCGCACCTGCAAAAGCGCAGGTGCGAGGCAGATAACCGCATAAGCCGGCAAGGTCGCAGGCGCGACACGTACGCCGCAGAAGCAGGCTTGCAGAAGGGAGCCTTTGTCCGCAGAAGCGAAGGTAGGCCAGCTGGGGGAGGGCTGCATCTGCGATACATCTTCTGTAGATGCGGAGCCGCAGGAGTGGCCAATACTCCGCAGAAGCGAAAATCGCTAGGAGGCAGTGAGGTCCATTTAATACAGGACTTAGGCCATTTTGGTTCATTTATTTCACTTTTTGGGCGATTTTGGATCTTCTTAGAGAGGGATTTTCACCTAACTATTGAAGATAAGTAATTCCTACCCAATGTAAGTTAAATACATAGATTATGGGTAGAGTTTAACATGTAAAATAGTGAAAATTGTGGGTTTACTTGAAAAACTTAGGTTCTGATAAAAATGAGATTTAACCATGAAAATGATTATGGAATTGGGTGAAAATTATATATTTGAGTTTGTGAGGTTGTGGGTAACAATTGTCTTTGAATATTTCCGGAATACGGGCGCGTGGGCCCGGGGGTGAATTTTAGGAATCTCCCATTTTGGGTTGGGTAATCACTGTAATAGTTAAATTATGAACTTTTGAGTATATATTGACTTATTTATATAATATTTGTCTAGTTTCGGGTTGTTTGACACCAAGTTGAGGATTTAAAGCGTATTTGTGGACCGAAAGTGAGCTTGAGAACGAGGTAAGTCTCTTGCCTAACCTTGTAAGAGGGAACTCATCCCTTTAGGTGTACTTTTGTCGTGAATGACTTGTGTGGGGAGCTACGTATACACTAGGTGACGAGAGTTCGTGCGCAGCTATATTCCATGAGATGTCCAAGTTGTCTTAGGTTTACATTATGCTTTAGTTGTACTATCATGTTTGTTATGCGTATTAATTATCTTGAATAGGGCTGAGACTAGAGATTTTAAAGTTGAAAACTTCCAAGTTAGATTTCTTATTTTGGGGAAAGAATTGAAGACTGTCTAATAACTCTGATAAATCCATGTCCTCTTGCGTCGCAAGTACTTCCGCGAGCGAGGTAAACTTCTCTATTCTCATGGGAGCGGGCCGTTCGCCTCGACAGTTAATAGATGCATCAATGGTTCATGCCGTTCGACACTTGGCAGTGCACACAATATATTTTTGGATCGGTTGTGCGATAATACTCGGAGCCTGATTACATTTGATATTACTTTATGGTTTGAGTGGCTATAATTTATTTAATGACAGAAATTGATTAGGGATTAGTAGATGTTGGCTAGAGCTTTGGAAATTTTTATCAGTTAATGAGTCATTTATTCACTTATTGACATTGTGTTATTATTATTTCCATGTCTCACACCTGTTTAGAATTTCTGTATTTTATTATTGGCCCGTAGTAAGTGTCGATGTCGACCCTTTGTCACTATTTCTTCGAGGTTAGACTGTATACTTACTGGGTACATGTTGATTATGTACTCACACTACACTTCTGCACTAATTGTGTAGGATTTGAGGCAGGTGCATCTGGCAGTCATCCCGGCGCGCACCCCTGATACTTCGAGACATAGTGGTGAGCTGCTTTTCGGATCCGTTCTACAACACCCGGATCTCTCTTTTGCATTTACTTGATGTCTACTCTAATTCAGACAGTAGTTTAGAGTTTTGTATATCCTACTAGTAGCTCATATACTTGTGACACCAGGTCTTGAAAAATATGCTAGTAGATATTTGATGGCTTTTGAGTATTTATTTCATCACACTTGTTCTTATCTGCTTATGCTTTATTCTATTAAATCTTTCACCTCTTACTTACTTAATAAATAAAAATTAACTATTTCAAAATTGTTAACAAGAATAAATACATGCCTAGTTCACTGTTAGCTTCCCTAGCGACGACATTGGGTGCATCACGACCTATAGGAGAAATTGGGTCATGACAATCCGATTCATACCCAGGGCCCCTGGGACCCCGTCCGAATATACAAACAAGTTCCAAAATACATAACAGACCTACTCGAAGCCTAAAATCACATCAAACAACTAGATTCTATGAATCGCAAACCAATTCAAACCTATTGAAATCATGAACATCCGACTTCCAAAACTAACGCCGATTCAGACCAATCTAATTCCAATTGATCTCAAATTTTGTACACAATTCATAAATGACACAACAGACCTATTCCAACTTCCGGAATCGGAATCCGACCCTGATATCAATAAAGTTAACTCTTGGTTAATGTCACGACCCAAAATTTAACATGTCGTGATGGCGCCTACCATGATACTAGACAAGACGACAACTCACATATACCAACACTTTCAAATTCAAAATATACTAAAACAGGTTTAAATAAATGAAAATCTCATAAAACTGGATGAAACGTCACTACTCAATACAGAAATTTCCAAAATCAGGGTATCATCGAGTACATGAGCATCTATACTGTAACACGGTCTAATACACTGTCTAAGAAAGTAGAACAGAATAAGCAAAAACTGAGAGATAGGGGAGGAGAGTCAAAGTCTGGGGACGCGAAAAAAGCTACTTCAATAATCTCCGAACAGGTAAAACTACATGATTAACAACCACCGTGCCCGGAAATGCCTGGATCTGCACACGAGGTGTAGTGTGAGTACAACCAATTCAATAAGTATTGTAAATAAACAAGGCAAGGTAAGAGAAGGTTAAATTATTGAGGATACTAGTTATTCCGATGTAATTTTGCCTTTTTAAACCAGCACAACACAAGATTATAAACTAACTCATAAAGCTTCCCGATAAGAATATCCGTTGGTGCATGTGCACTATTTCTCAAATACCCTGCTCAAACAGTATTATGGCATGTAGAGAAAGGAAAAAAGTAAATCAGATAAATGATCAAGAAAATACAAGTTTCACACATTGCACAGACAACTCACGTGCTGCATGGACAACTCATGTGTTAGCAATAGAACCTGCACGGACAGCTCACATGCGACATGGACAACTCACATGTCAATATTATCATATAAGGATCCACATGGACAACTCACGTGCTGCACCGATAACTCACGTGGCAATAATGTCAATACATGGATTCGCACGGACGAATCACATACTGTACAGACAACTCACGTGACACTAACCTAATCCGCCCGGCATAGATGCGAGCCCCCAGTCCAAACATATCATACAGAAGCAATAAAGCAAGTATACAGGTATATGATGAATGACGTAAGATTCTCATGTCCCTGGATTGGTGTAAATGACATGCTAAAGTGTAGGCATGTGTAAAGTGCGCTATCATATCTCAAACCGGCAATTTCATCAATGAAAAGCATTTATCAAGTTCATTCAGGGGTTAAACCTCTATGTAGCCTCATCATGGCTCAAATAGATCACATAAACCATTACAACATGTGAGATATCATAGCTTTAAGCTTAACAGTCATTTCTAGGCTCATAAGAGCCCGAGCACAACCCAAACATGAATATATAATCCCGGTGCCCGCACATGGGCTCATCCCCATGCATGTGCGCACTCAAAAGCACGTGGTTATCACAACAATTCAGGCAACTAGTGCCTCAACCGAGTTTAAATACGATACTTACCTCAAACAAATCGTATCACTCCCCTAGCAATCTCTTGCCTTGCGAATCGGTCTCTGAACGCCTCGAATCTAGCCACAAACCATTCGATACAATCAACACGTGTTATAGGAATCAATTCCATATGAAAATGCTAAGCTGTTATTCAAAAGTCAAAAAGTCAACTCAAAAGTCACCCCCGAGTAACAAAAGTTACAAAATCAAGAATCCCATTCAACCACGAGTCCAACCATATCAAATTTACCAAATTCAGACACCAAATTGTCACTCAAATTCCCAAATTTAACTCTCCAATCCCTAGCCTAAAAGTCCCAAAATTTCAGCACAAAAACACACAAACTATGTGAAAAGTTCAATGGGGAAACAATATTATTGCATAAAAATGATCAAGAGTGACTTATCTCAAGAAACCCCTCGAAATCCCTCTCAAAAGTAGCCTTAGTCCGATTTTTGCAAAGTCCAAAAGGATAAAAATCACGAAAACCATTCGACCTATATTCTGCCCGGTGCTTTTCGCACCAGTGGCCGTTTTCTTCGCTTCTGCGATACCGGTTCTACGGTCAAGTCTCCGCATCAGCTGACTCACTTAAAACTCCGCTCCATCACTTCTGCGGCCCCCAAATCCGCATCTACGGGCTCACTCCTGAGCAACAAGGTTTGCTTATGCGAACTACCATTTCCAGCTCACCCTCCGCTTCTGCGGAGCCACACATGCATCTGCGGGCTCGCAGATGCGGCATTTTCCTCGCACCTGTGACCCATCAGCATCCCAGTCAAACTCGCTTCATCGATGCCGTCCTCGCACCTGCAGCCTTGCACCTGCAACCATGACCTTTGCAGGTGAGATCACACCAGTCCAGCACTCATCAGCAATCTCTCAAGTCAAAAATTCGATATTCTAACTATCCGAAACCAACCCACGGCCCTCGCAACCTCAAAAAAATATACCAACAAGTCCTAAAACATGATACGAATATAGTCGAGACCTCAATTCACATCAAACAACATCAAAAACATGAATCGCACACCAATTCAAGCCTAATGAAAACTAAGAAAATCCAACTTCTACAATCGATGCCGAAACCTATTAAAGCAAGTCCGATTGACCTCAAATTATGCAAACAAGTCATAAATGACACAACAGACCTATTCTAACTTCCGGAACCAAAATTCGAGCCCGGTAACCACAAAGTTAACTCTCGGTCAAACTGCTCAACTTTCAAAACTTCTAATTTTCCGACTTTCCCCTTTTCAAGCCAAAATCAACTACGAACCTCCAAATTACTACCCGGACACTCCTAAGCCCAAAATCACCTTAAGGAGCTATTGAAACCATCAAAATTCTATTCTGGAGCCGTTTTCACATAAGTCAACATCAGGTCAACCTTTTCAACTTAGGCTTCCAACCTTGAGATTAAGTATCTCAACTTATTCTGAAACATTCTTGGAACCGAACCAACTACCCTGACAAGTCACATAAGGATAATTGAGCATAAAATAATTAGTAAAGGGGAAATGGGGCTACAACTCTCAAAACGACCGGCTGGGTCTTTGCTGTCAAACTTCTCAACCTTCCAAACCTTCAACTTTCTAACATTCGCCAATTCAATCAAAAACGACTTACGAACCTACAAATAAATATCCAAACACTCTTACAAGACCAAAATCACCATAAGGAGCTATCAAAACAGTCAAAACTCCATTCCGAAGTCGTCTACACAAAAGTCAAACTCCGGTCAACCCTTTCAACTTAAGCATCCAACTTAGGGACTTAGTGTCCCATTTCACTCCGGAACTCACCCAAAATAAAAACCAACCACCCAGAAAAGTCACGTAATCACAATATAACATAGAGAAGGCAATAAATAGGGTGACAGGGCTAAAATACTCAAAACGACCGGCCGGGTCGTTACATCCTCTCCCTCTTAAAATAAAAGTTCGTCCTCGAACGAGTATAGAGGCATACCCGATGTGATGAAAAGATGAGAATAACGGCTACGCATATCATGCTCGGTCTCCCAAGTCTCCTCCTCGACTGGTTGAACCCACCACTGAACCTTCACTGAAGCAATGCTCTTTGACCTCATCTTCCGGATGCCTGTCCAAGATGGCCATCGACTCCTCAACATAAGACAAATCCTTGTCCAATTGGACTGAGCTGAAATCTAACACATGACACGGATCACCGTGATACTTTCGGAGCATAAAAATATGGAATACCGGATGAACTGCAGATAGACTAGGTGGCAATGCAATCTTGTAGGCCACTTCACAAATCCTCTCAAGAATCTCAAAAGGTCCGATATACCTAGGGCTCAACTTGCCTTTCTTCCCGAACCTCATAACATCCTTCATGGGCAAAACCCAAAGCAAGACCCGCTCTCCAACCATGTATGCAACATCACAAACCTTCCGATCCGCATAACTCTTCTGTCTAGATTGGGTTGTACGAAGCCGAAACTGGATCAACTTGACCTTCTCCAAGGCATCTCGAACCAAATTCGTGCCTAATACTTAGCCTCTCCTGGCTCAAACTAACTAACTAGGGACAACACCGTCTCCCATATAGGATCTCATAAGGAGCAATCTGAATACGCGATTGGTAGCTGTTGTTGTAGGCAAACTCCGAAAGAAGAAATAACTGATCCCAAGAATGTCACGACCCAAAAGCAGACTAGTCGTGATCACACATAACCCAACCCATTAGGTAGGCCAACTAACAATAAACTAGTTCAAATGATATTTATTAGGAGAAGAAATGATAATACAACTGAACTATTATACAAAGAACTTCCCAAAGACTGGTAGTACAAATCATGAGCTTCTAAGATTTAGATTTTTATAAAACTAAATTGAAATAATTACAACATCTATTCGAAATGTAAATGACCATAATTTGAGTCTAATGCTACAAAGGATAAGTGATATCCATTACTGGAACGCAGGTATATCTTCAAATCCAGCTCCCGCCGAACACAACAACATCAGCATCCAACATCTGAATGCAAGATTAAGAAGTGTAGTATGAGTACAACTGACCCCATGTACTCAATAAGTAACAAACCCAACCATAGGTTGAAAGTAGTGACGAGCTAGAACAAATGTCGGAGTCCGACACCAATAGCCAACAACAGTTCATAACAACATAGTAAAAGTGATAAAAGAAGTAACTCAGAGATATAATACTCAGCTCGTTCACAGTTCCGAAAAATAGGCATGCTTTTCAAGTATAACAGTGAAAACTCAAATCGTTTACCGAAGTCACCAAAATAAGAATAAGTTTGTAAAGCTATGATTTCTCCCAAAAACTTTCAACAGATAAATGTTTCATTTTTTAAATGGCATGAGGAAAATACTTCTTTATGACTGTATGTCAAGTGTGCATATCAAATGCAATACAACATAGCAAATAACCATATACATACTCTTAGATTATCAATCCACTCAGTTCTCCCAATCACTCGGTTCTCCCAGTCACCAAGTCCTCACGGTCACTCAGTCCTCACAGTCACTCAATCCTCCCAACCGCTCGGCCTCGCACTCAATAGGTACCTGCGCTCACTGTGGGTGTGCATGCTCCGGAGGGGCTCCTTTAGCCCAAGCGCAATAATAAGCCAATCATGGCATAAATCAAAATAACATGATGCGGCGTGCATCCCGCTCCCATAAATATCACTCACAAACAGGCCCTCGGCCTCACTCAGTCATCAATCTCTCCAGTCTCTCGGGCTTAGAATGTCATGAAAGATCAACCCAAAAATAATGATGTGATGTATCAATAAATGGTAACAGTGACTGAGATATGGCATATAGATGAATGCGTATGACTGAGTATGTACTTTCAATATAAACAGATAACCCAACAGCAGAAATGACCCCAATGGGTCCTAATAGGATAAGTATATAGCCTAGACATGGTTTCTAACATGGATCACAGCTCAATTACTCTAGCACGCAGAGATTTCATGGATACAAATAAGATTGCGTGACCACACAGTACCACAGAAATAAACGAGTCACAATTCACACGGTGCACGCCCACACGCCCGCCACCTAGTATCTGCGTCGCCTCAACGCCAAACACATAACACGTAATTCAGGGTTTTACACCCTCAACACTAAGTTTAGAAGTGTTACTTACCACGAACAAGCCAAACCCAATACCGAGCAAGCCAAACGATGCTCAAAAATGCCATCCCCCGCATACCGACCTCCGAACGGCTCGAAACTAGCCAAAAGCAACTTAAATACATCAAATAATGCCTAAGAAAACAATTCCAAATGATAAAGGTCGAATCTTTAATTAAAAGTTCCAGGTCAACCAAAAGGTCAAATTCGGGCCCGCACCTCGGAACCCGACAAAACTTACTAGTTTCACTCAAATACGACTTCAAATCAATGTTCAAAACTCGAAATTAGCTTTATGAAGTTTTAAACAAAAACCCCCAATTTCCTCTTTAAAATTCATCAACAATTGCCAAAAATGGAGATAGATTCATGAAATTAAATCAAAATCAAGTATAAAAGACTATCTCAATCCTTGTGATGAAATTTGCCTTCAAAATTGCTTCACCCCGAACCCCAAA
The DNA here is from genome assembly GCA_002018475.1 of Nicotiana obtusifolia. Lineage (NCBI taxonomy): Eukaryota > Viridiplantae > Streptophyta > Magnoliopsida > Solanales > Solanaceae > Nicotiana > Nicotiana obtusifolia. Next base: position 40,346 of record MCJB01028513.1, read on the forward strand.
TCTTAAAATATGATAAAAGAACCAAAAACCTCGATTTTATAGCTTCTGCTCAGAAATACCGCATATGCGGTCACACTGTCACATCTGCGACCCCTGCTTCTGCGAAAGCAGCTTGGTCAAGCACCCTTCGCACCTGCGCTAGCAAGACTCCGCTTCTGCGAACACCTTCGCGCCCGCGCTCCAATTTGTCGCACCTGCGCACTCGCATCTTCGCCAAATTCTTTGCTTCTGCGATCTTCCTCACCCAGCCTCTTCTCACTTTTGCAATGGACAGCCCGCATCTGCGAAGTTGCTTCTGCTACCAAGACTCCGCAGAAGCGGCACACTAGTACTAGCAAATCTTCAACAATGCAACAAGATGAAAAAAATGATCTGAACCACGTCCGAAACTCAACCAACCCCCCTCGGGACCCCGTCCGAATATATCAACAAGTCCCATAACATAACTCAGATTTACTCGAGGCCTTAAATCACACATAACAACATCAAAACCACGATTCACACCTCAAATCGAACTTAATGAACTTTTGAACTTTCAACTTTTAAAACTCATGACGAACCATATCAAATCCTCGGAATGACCTCAAATTTTGCACACAAGTCCCGAATGGCTTAGCAAAGCTATCGCAATTCTTGGAACCACAATTCGAATTCGATATCATCAAAGTCAACTCTTGATCAAAGTAATGAACATCCCAAATATTCAAATATTCAACTTTCGCCAATTAGTACCGAAATTTTCTAAAAATATCCAAATGCAAATTCGGGCATATGCCCAAGTTCAAAATTACCATTCGGACCTAACGGAATCATAAAAACTCCGGTACGGGGTCAAATACACAAAAATCAAACTTGGTCAACTCTTCCAATTTAAAGCCTCAAACATGAAATCCATTCTTCCAAATAAATTCTGAATCACCTAAAAATCAGAACCGCCGATACACACAAGTCGTAATACATCATACGGAGCTACTCATGGCCTCAAACTACCGAGCGAAGTGCAAATGCTCAAAACGATTGATCGGGTTGTTACATTCTTCCCCACTTAAACATACGTTCGTCCTCAAATGTGCCAAGAGTAGTTCCTAAGCCATCAACCCGCCGTGTAACCTTACCATACACATACCTAGGGGTAATCCCACGTCACCCTAATCCATATAAGCCTGACGATACAACCTAGCTGACGATCCTTAATTCAACTTTAGCCCATAAACCTTATAATCAAATTTTCAACATCTAGAATTTCCTATAAGACACGAATCTCGCATCTACACACTGTATAAGTCTAAAAAAGTTGTATCAAGCCATAACAATAACTCAAGGTATAATCACATGACATACCACACGACTCGCATTCTCGTAGCAAAATTTCCGATCAAAATAACTAGTCGAAACAAACCCGGTACCGGTATAAACCTCATATCAACAAAACCTCATTCTAAAATCTTTGTACACTACATATGATGAAAGAAACACGCAGAAACTCATAACCACTCATTAGATCAGCAAGTCATGGAGCTCTCCCTCCTTCGACAAGAACTATAGCCAATTTCTAAGCCGACTTCCGATATTATCCTTCCACATATACCGTAATCAGATTCGATCGCACCCATTCTAGGTCCGATGACCTCATCTTATCAAACACATCCGCCTTATAGGCATGCCACACGGATACAACCTTAAGCCACAAACCGTGCAATCCGTGCACCAATACGCAACAATTCAGGTGTACTCAAACATAGAAAATGACTTAAACGAGAGAACTGTCCCGCAAGCTCAACAAGTACCACCACAACAAAATGCTAAGAACACTTCACTCACGATAGAACCAAAACACACAAATCTAACACTAGGGATCATATCCCAACATAATTTCGCCGCAATGCATGACCCCATCCAAACACTGGTCCACACGAAATACCTCGAGCCACCGTGCACAAAATCAACAACTATGCACAATTCGACATCAAGTACCCAAGGTGCATGACCATAACCATGGAGGAACGAATAACACAATACCACAATGAATCAATCATTCAACACCCTAATATCCATCTCGCTAAAATTCCTCTAGAAGACCCGAATAGGACCGCACCATGTGTGCCTATAACCAACGGATTCTAACCCCGCGTAGCATAGAAGGGTAACTCATAGAACATCTCAGAACACGAATAAGCTCAACTCTAGCCGAATGGCACATCCCTACACAATAGCAGTACGGAGTCAACCAATCCGACCCGGTGTAGAATATGCATCCTCATTGGGCTTGCCAATGGACCCCAAATCCACTCTAGTTACCCACAAATAGATACATAACCCTCCGAAAGTCCACAATGACAGAACCATAACACATACTATCATCTTTCTAGCTTGGCCACATCTTCACATTCCACAACCACGAAATAATCTGTTTCTAAGACCTCCTGGTCTTCAAGTCCATAGAACACATGAATCACCATATTTGATCCCAACTCCACCGCCCGAATGTCTAACACATCTCTCATACGTGATCATCCCACAAGGTATATTTCTAAAATTCTTCTGTGCCACATAGCAAAATCTGAATATCAGCAGTCGATCAACCAGGCGAGTACCGCAATACCAATGAAGCATCCGTAAGTCAACACACAGTGCGCCTTCTAAAATGTGCACTCTTCTCAGGAATTACCAAGTAGTTATAACGTTCATATAAATATCTATAACTGTCCATGCTGTCCAAAATTCATGACCTTCCCTCCAAATATGAACTGTGACCTTGCACATGCAAATCTCAATCCCACACAACACACCCATCTATCATGCCATCATATGAAAAATTCGAGAATCTCATAATCAACTTTAAGTCACAAGCAGAATACATACCCAATCAGTTGGAAACCTTCCATTTGATCTCATCCAGGAGAAAATAACAATACGCAACATGCTCCTCACACCACCAGGAAATATACACCTCGAACCGTGGTAGAAACCATTGAGAACACTTTGAAATCCATTTGCACATAACCCAGCTATGCAAGTCGCCGAAACCCAAGAGCATTGCCACGAAACACCTATAGAGACTCACCACATCATAAGAACCAAAAGAACCGCGCATACCATTGCCATATTGATCCAACCTACTACCAAGATGCCCTATTTCTCCGAATTCCTTCCGAATTGCCTTCCAGTTGATACTTCTCCTTGCCAGAACACCATGATCTTTACCCAAAACCCACCACAAGAGACCCAAACTTGAAACCACAATCGAGACACCCACTCTGAAGAGACCTTCTATGAACCTGAAGCCGTTAAGTTCACCTTCCTGATACTGAAATATATAATCCATAATGATATAAAATACCGCAAGTCTCGACACCATCCAATGCAAAAATTCATATGCTAGCCATACGAGTGCAGAAAATTCTCAATTGCTGCATATAAGTCTTGAACCCATTAGACCCTTCTTGAGAGTCATCCACTCTGCTCGAATCCCAATGCTACTGCCCAAACGGGCCGAACGGCCTGTGCTCAGTTAGCATAACAACACCTCAAAGAAGTAATCCTGCCTTAATGCAACCGAGCAAATTCATACACCATGCGCACCACATCTTCTGCAATAACAACTCAATCATTCCATGATTCCCATATATACCCATAACGTGTAACATAACCCATACCAAAAAAATTCTTTTACTCGAGTCATCCTCAATCTTAATCTTTGCAAGTCATATCCGATTCACAAGCATGCCTCAAATAGAAACTAGTACAACACATAATCACGCGACCAAATCATCGATAACAGACTCCCCCACTTAGCTCAAAGACATAGAACAAAACACTCGATAACGCATAATACCCATACTCTATTATTGCCATAATTCCACACCAAAGTTCAACTCAATCCTTCATAAGCTCATGTAACACAAACCATCTAATACTTCAAAGCATCTGCAAATCTCGCATTCATCCTTGTGACGGCCAGGTCTACTTTCTCAACAAATCCAAACAAAATCGCGACACACATAACCCACTTGTAGCAAGAAACTCTCCACACAACCATCATAAGGGTCACACATCTGTAGATTACCCCACAGGTGATAACCCACCTGCTTAGCCTCAAACTGACATCTCTCTATACCCTTTCACAACCACAACTCTCTATACCCTTTCACAGCCACAACTACTATGAAATCACTCAATCTTCCCGAGTCTGAACTCATCAACAAGACATGAAATCTACTTCATTCTGCAATTGAAATAACACGAAAGAATCTCTAAAAAACCTTCATAACTCAAGATTGTATGACACATCCACAGGAATCGAGCATCCAATAGTCCTTTTCACATCTCAAGCAAACTCTTCCCGTCACATTCAAATAAGCTGAACACATTTTGCAGTCACACCCTACTCATCATATAGCCATCCAACCACTCATCGAGCCACAAATTCCACTAATAGGGACATTACCGGACTTATAAGTCCAAAAGCACGTGCTCACACAACTGAAATTCCTATGCTCAAGCTACAGCCACAACCCGGCCTAAAGTCCCCCAGATTGATCCATCATCAGCACACAGAAATCACATCTCGCAACTCATCCATGGAATCACAAGCCGTCGATGCACATCTAATACCAAGCGCTCACATACCTCATACAAATGAGTGGAAAGAATTCAAAGAGTTACGCTTAAAGCTGAATCAATACCGCATGATAAGGAAAGAAAGATGGAAAATTTATCCTAAATGGCCTGTAGCCTCTCGAAGATAAGTATGGACGTCATCATACTGATCCACAAGACTCTACTAGACACTTTCTCATGACTCGTAGAACCTATGAACCAGAGCTCTGATACCAACTTGTCACGATCCAAAATCCAACTAGTCGTGATGGTACCTAACCCAACCCGTTTCTCAAGGACTGATAGTACAAATCAAGACTTTCTATGATTTGGATTTTTACAAAACTGAATTGAAATTAGTACAACATCTATTCAAAATGTAAATGAACATAATTCGAATCTAATGCTACCAAGGACAAGTGATAGCCATAGCTGGAATGCAGGTACATCTTCAAATCCAGCTCCCCCCGTACACAGCAGCATCAACATCTAACATCTACACGCAAGGTGCAAAAGTGTAGTATGAGTACAACTGACCCCATCTACTCAATAAGTAACAAACCTAACCTTAGGTTGAAAGTAGTGACGAGCTGAAAAAAAAGGTTGGAGTCCGACACTAATAGCCAACAACAGTTTATAACAACATAGTAAAAGTGATAAAAGAAGTAACTCAGAGATATAATACTCAACTCGTTCACAATTCCGAAAAATAGGCATGCTTTTCAAGTATAACAGTGAAAACCCAAATCTTTTGCCGAAATACCCAAAATAAGAATAAGTTTGTAAAACTATGATTTCTCCCAAAAACTTTCAATAGATAAATGTTTCATTTGTCAAATGGCATGAGGAAAATACTTCTCTATGATTATATGTCAATGTGTATGAAAAGTCATAAATGACGTGATACCACATATCATGAGAACAAATGTATCTCTATGCTTGTATGTCAAGTGTGCATATCAAACGCAAAACAACATAGTGAATAACCATACGCATACTCTCAGAGTATCAACCCACTCAGTCCTCCCAGTCACTCGGTTCTCCAAATCACTCAGTCCTCACAATCACTCAGTCCCCACAGTTACACAATCCTCCCAAACGCTCGGCACTCGCACTCGCACTCAATAGGTACCTGCGCTCACTGTGGGTGTGCGGACTCCGGAGGGGCTCCTTCAACCCAAGCACTATAATAAGCCAATCATGGCATAAATCAAAATAACATGCTGCGGCGTGCCACCCGCTTTCATAAATATCACTCACAAACAGGCCCTCGGCCTCACTCGCTCATCAATCTCTCCCGTCTCTCGGGCTCACAATGTCATGAAAGATCAGCCCAAAAATAATGATGTGATGTATGAATAAATGGTAAAAATGACAGATATGATATGTAGATGAATGTGTATGACTGAGTACGTAATTTCAATATAAACAGATAACTCAATAGCAGAAGTGACCGCAGCGGGTCCCAACAGGATAAGCATGTAGTCTAGACATGATTCCTAACATGGATCACATCAATTACTCTAGCACGTAGAGATTTCATGGATACAAATAAGATTAGGTGACCACACAGTACCACTGAAATAACCGAGTCACAATTCACACGGTGCACGCCCACACGCCCGTCACTTAGCATGTGCAAAACCTCAACACCGAACACATAACACATAATTCGGGGTTTCATACCCTCAGCACCAAGTTTAGAAGTGTAACTGACCTCGAACAAGACAAGCCCAATACTGAGCAAGCCAAACGATGCTCTAAGAATGCCATCCCGTGCATACCAACTTCTGAAGGGCTCGAAACTAGCCAAAAGCAACTCAAATATATCAATTAATGCCAAAGAAAACAATTCCAAATGATAAAGGTTGAATCTTTAATCTAAATCCCAAGTCAACCAAAAAGTAAAATCCGGGCCCGCACCTGGAAACCTGACAAAACTTACAAAATCCAACAACCCATTCGATTACGAGTCCAACAGGACTGGTTTCACCCAAATCCGACTCCAAATTAATGTTCAAAACTCGAAAATTCGCTTTATGAAGTTTTAGACAAAACCCCCCAATTTTCTCTTTAAAATTCATCAACCAATTGCCAAAAATGGAGATAGATTCATGAAATAAAATCAAAACCAACTATAAAAAAACATACCCCAATCCTTGTGATGAAATATGCCTCCAAAATGCTTCACCTTAGGCCCCTCAAGCCAAAGATTCCATCCAAGCCACTCTTCATCACCAAATGGCATGGCGAGTCCAAAATCATGCCATGGATCTTTGCCTTCCCGGAGGAGAAAATGCTTTACTCTTAAATATTGATGCTACCAAAGAACCAAAAACCTCGCTTTTATAGCTTCTGCCCAGAAATTCCGCATATATGGTCATACTGTTGCATCTGCTACCACTCCCTACTTCTACGGTAAAATGCTTAGCTTATGCGAAAGCAACTTGGCCGAGCAACCCTCACACCTGCGGTAGCAAGACTCCGCTTATGCGAACACCTTCGCGCCTGCGCTGCAATTCGTCGCACCTATGCTCTCGCATCTGTGCCAAATTCTCCGCTTCTTCGATCTTCCTCACCTAGCCTCTTCTCGCTTCTGCGATAGACAATCCGCATCTGTGACCAAGGCTCTGCAGATGCGGCACAGCAGTACCATCAAATCTTCAACAATGCAACAAGACGAAAAAAATTATCCGAACCACGTCCGAAACTCACTCGAGCCCTCTCGGGACCCTGTCCCAATATACCTAACAAGTCACATAACATAACATGGACTTACTCGAGGCCTCAAATCATGCGTAAAAACATTAAAACCACGAATCGCACCTCAAATCAAACTTAATGAACTTTTAAACTTTCAACTTCCAAAACTCGTGCCGAACCATATCAAATCAACTTGGAATGACCTCAAATTTTGCACCCATGTCCCAAATGACATAACGAAGCTATCCTAATTCCCGAAACCACAATCCGAATCCGATATCATCAAAGTCAACTCCCGCTAAAACTCATGAACATCCAAACCTTCAAATTTCCAACTTTCACTAATTAGTGCTGAGACCTTCTAAAAATATCCAAATGCAAATTCGGGAATACGCCCAAGTCCAAAATCACCAGCCGGACCAAACGAAACCATAAAAACTCCATTCCGGGGTCAAATACAAAGAAGTCAAACTTGGTCAACTCTTCCAACTTAAAGCTTCAAACACGAAATTCATTCTTTCAAACTATTTCCGAATCACCCGAAAACCGAACCGCCGATACGCACAAGTCATAATGTATCATACGGAGCTGCTCATGCCCTCAAACTACCAAGCGAAGTGAAAATGCTCAAACCGATTGGTCGGGTCGTCACAAAGAACCTCCGAAATCTATAACACGAACACGAAGCATATCCTCTAATATCTGAATGGTGCGCTCGGACTGTCCATCCGTCTGGGGGTGGAATGTTGTACTCTACTCAACCCGTGTGCCTAACTCACGCTGTATGGCTCTCCAGAATCGCGATATAAACTGCGCATCCTGGTCAGAGATGATGGATACCGGCACGCCATGAAGTCGGACAATCTCGCAAATATAGACCTAAGTCAGCTACTCTGAAGAATATGTAGTCACCGCCGAATTGAAATTAGCTGACTTGGTCAACCTATCTATAATCATCCATAATGCGTCAAATTTCTTCCTAGTCCATTGGAGTACAACAACGAAGTCCATAGTAACTCGCTCCCATTTTCACTCAAGAATCTTAAGTCTCTGAAGCAAAGCTCCGGTCCTCTAGTGCTCATACTTCACCTGCTGAAAATTTAGGCACCGAGCTACATACTCCACTATGTCTTTCTTCATCCTCCTCCACCACTAGTGTTGTCTCAAATCCTGATACATCTTAGTGGCACCCGGATGAACGAAGTACCGCGAACTGTGGGACTCCTGAAGAATCAACTCACGTAACCTATCCATATTGGGCACACATAATCGGCCCTACATCCGCAACACATCGTCATCTCCGATAGAACCTCCTTGGCATCGCTATGCTGTACCGTTCCTTAAGGACAAGAAAATAGGGGTCGTCCTACTGACGCTCTATGATGCAATCATATTGAGAAGACCAAGAAACCATGCAAGCCAGAACCTGACTGGGCTTAGAAACATCCAATCTAACAAACTGGTTGGCCAAGGTCTGAACATCCAACGCTAATGGCCTCTCTGCTGCCGGTAAATATGCTAAACTGTCCAAGCTCTCCGCCTTTAGACTCAAGGAATAGGCCACCACATTGGCCTTCCCGGGATGATAGAGAAATATTGATATCATAGTCCTTAAGCAACTCCAACCATCTCTGCTACTGCAAGTTAAGATCCTTTTGTTTGAACAGATGGTGTAGACTCCGGTGGTCGATATAGACCTCATAGGAGACACCGTACATATAGTGCTGCTAAATCTTCAAGGCATGAACAATAGCTACTAATTCTAAGTCGTGGACATGATAATTCTTCTCATGAACCTTCAGCTATCTAGACGCGTAGGCAATCACCCTACCGTCTTGCATCAAGACCGCGCCAAGGCCAATACATGACGCATCACAGTACACAGTGTAAGACCCCCCACCCCCAACCCATAGGCAATACTAACACTGGGGATGTCGTCAAAGCAGTCTTGAGCTTTTGAAAGTTCTCCTCACACTCCTCAGACCATTTGTAAGGAGTAGCCTTCTAGGTCAATCTAGTCATAGGTGCAACAATAGATGAGAAATCCTATACGAAATGATGGAAATACCCGGCCAAACAAAGAAAACTTCAGATCTCCGTAGCTGAAGACAGTCTGGGCCAACTCTACACTGCTTTAATCTTCTTCAGATCTACCTTGATCCCCTCAGTCGACACCACATGACCCAAAAATGCCATCGAATAAAGACAAAATTAACACTTTGAGAATTTTGCATACAACTTCTTTTCTCTCAATGTCTGGAGCACAATCCTCAAATCCTGCTCATGAACCTCCCGACTGCGGGGGTACACTAATGTTTCATCAAACACAATAATGAATGAACCAAGATAGGGCTAGAATACATCGTTCATCAGGTGCATGAATGATGCTGTGATGTTGGTCAGCCAAAATGACATCACAAGGAACTCGTAGTGGTCATACCCAGTCCTCAAAGAAGTCTTCGGAATATCTCGATCCCGAATTTTTAGCTGATGATAACCTGATCGCAAATCAATCTTTGAGAACACCCTGACACCCTGTAACTGATCGAATAAGTCATCAATGCTTGGAATGGATATTTGTTCTTCACTATGACCTAGTTCAATTGTCGATAATCAATACACATGCACATGGAATCATCCTTTTTCTTCACAAACAAAACCCGAGCACCCCAAAGGACAACCCTACTAGGAACATAATCCAAAATACCCCTCCACTCTACTGCGGTAAACCTGGCATATCCAATGTCGTCGTCTTGGCGTGGCAATCAAGAATAGTATGATAGGGTGACAACTAGTCCATGCCAAAAATAATATCAAAGACTACCATACTTAGCAACAATAGATCAACTCTAGTCTCAAAACCACAAATAACAACCGAACACGACCGATACACACGGTCAACAATAACAGAATCTCCCACAAGCGTCGATACATAAACATGAGAACTCAAAGAATCACGAGATATACCCAAATACTGAGCAAAGTAAGATGATATATATGAGTAAGTGGGGCCTGGATCAAATAAGACTGGTGCATCTCAATGACAAACCAGAACAATACATGTGATAACTACGTCTGATGCAACCGCCTCTGTCCTACCCAAAAAAGTATAACATCTGGCCTAGCCTCCCACTCTAGGGAAACTGCTACCCGCCTGACCTCTACCCCTAGCTGGCTGTGCAGGTGGAGCGGCAATTAGAGAAGTAACCATGGCTTGAGAAGTCTGGGATCCTGTGGAATACATGGAGCCTGAGTAGCTGGTGGAGGTGCACCCCTCCTGAGTCAGGAGCAATCCCTCACTATATGACGAGTATCGCCATACTCAAAACAAGCTCTCAGAGTATGTGGTTGCTAAAACTAGTTCGAGCTTGATCGGCTCAACTGATCACTTAAAGAACCCCATGCAGGAGGAGCACTAGATAATGACGGTGCATAATGGGCAACATGAGACCTGGGAGTAGCCGGAGTACCGTTGGAATCTGGAAATGCTGAATGAACTGGACGGCTGACATAGCCTCTACCATGACGGGCTACAACTGGGAACGGACACCACTATATCTACCAGGATCTCAAGGCCTCTAGGCATTCCTGTTCTCTCTCTCCCAGCCCCACATACCCTCCAATCTCCGTGAGATATCTACCACCTACTGATATGGGGTATCTGTCTCCTACTCTCGAGCCATGCTGAATCTAATACCATAGTTGAGCCCCTCGATAAATCGACGGACTCGCTCTCTGAAAGTGGAAACCAAGGCAGGTGCATGTCTTGACAAGTCACTGAATCTGACAGCATACTCTGACACAGTCATAGCACCCTGGCGCAACTGCTCAGACTTCACGCGCCATGATTCTCCGAGGCTCTAGGGAACAAGCTCTCCCGATAATATCTCTTAAAATTAGCCCATGTGAGTGAAGCTGCATTGGCTAGAAGGTAGAAAAAGCAACCCCGCTTTTCTCTACAATGCCTATGGTGCGGAGAATACGGTGGCACTTCTCCAAAAAACCATATGCATCCTCCGTCGCTAGGCCGATGAAAGTAGGAGGGTGGTACTTCTTGTACCTCTCGAGTCCAAGCTGCTCCTCCTCAGATGCTGCTGCCCTAACCTTCGGCTGAACTTGAACACCGGCTCCACTAGTATAACCTGTAGAACCTGGACAACATGGACCCAATGCTCTAGGGTATGGGCCGCGAGAGTCTGAGCTCCTCCCCTACCCTGATATGTGGTTGGTCAAATGGAATCAACCCCACCTATGATAGAGTACCAAACATGCTCAAGAACTGTGCGAGGGTCTCCTGAAGTGCAAGGGTAGCAACAGGCGCCTGAGGTGCCTGCCCCCAAACTGAAGCTACTGGTAGCTCCTTTATCGCAGCTCGGGAAGGTGCTCTGGCTGCACCCCGTGCCCCTCCTCGGCCTCTGCCCCGGTCCTGACCTCTCGCGACTCTAGCAGAGGGCGCGAGTATTTTTTCGTCGGATCCGGCGATGCATTTTTTTACCATTTGTGAAAGAATAGAAAGACAAAGATTCAGAATTTCAAAGTCAACAAATTCGCAGGAAAAGAAATCAATAAAGTGGAGTTCTCCTAACAGTTCCATAGCCTCTCGAAGTTAAGTACAAATGTCTCTATATCGATCCGCGAGACTCTACTAAACCTGCTTATGACTCGTAACACCTCTGAACCTAGAGCTCTGATACCAACTAGTCACGACCCCAATCTCCCTCCATAGGATGTCATGATGGCACCTAAGAGTAGGTAAGCCTAACATACATGAAGAGCGATTGCCTTCGCGGATCCAAACTCGCTCACAAGGAAAATTGAAAGAAATAATAATAAAACTCCCAATTAAACCAACAGCTATCATAGAAAGGACTCCACAATACAACTAAATATAACACCCAAAATCTGGTGATATCGAGCCATAAACTCCACACAAGTATTCTGAAACATCCCTAATGCATCAGTATCTATAATAGGAGTATGAAATAGAAACTAAGACAGAGGGAGACTCCGAGGCCTGCAAGCATCAGCAGGTATACCTTGAAGTCTTTGTTCCAAGCTTAACTCATAGATGCCTAGCCCGGTATGAAGTACCTGAATCTGCACAAAATGATGTGCAGACGCGTAGTATGTGTACACCACGACGGTACCCAGTAAGTATCAAGCCTAACCTTAGTAGACTAATGACGAGGTCGGGTCAAGACACCTACTAGAATAAAAACAATGGAATGATACAATGAAGAAATATAAGAAGAATAGCTACACTAAAATTAAGGAAATTAAGACATCACGGAAGAAACACACAATAAGAATGCCAAGGAAACGATAGACAAATACAAGTGATGTAAATGAAAGATAGCAACAAGAATCACTACCGAGGTACCGCCTCGTAGTCTCGTTTCACAATCAAAATTCACAGACTTTCCTTATACCACCGCGGGAGCCTTGCATCTAGTTTTGAAAATCATTTTCCTGAAATAGCTACTCGCATTTTATCCCACCTTATCACACCGCATGGCTTCAAGTAGTTCCCCTACTTGCAACACGTGTATCAAGCCACCTTATCTCCCTGCATGCGTATCAACTCCTATCCTTATACCACCACATGCGTATCAATATCACAACATATCACAAATCTCACCTCAAGTGCCCAAAATCACAACTTGCCAAAGAAGTCAACAATAATAATGTTTCCACAATAATTAGCTCATGGCTCCATCACGATATGTACAAGAGTCTCAACAATAGCAACTGAAAGTGAATAACTCAACAAGAATGGTATTTGAACAATTTACAACTTTGTCTCAATGTGATCATGGCTTTTACAACTTCAACACCAAAACTCAACAACAAGATGTTCGAAGAAATAACAACTTCAAGTAAGATATTTCAATGGTTAAGTATTTAACAAGGAAATGAAAACACAATGACTAAAACTAAGCATGTAAGGAAAGTAACAAGTAACAGATGAGACAAGTATTAACAATGTGAAGTGAAGCATGTAAGGATATATTAATGATGAAGAATATAACATGTTATGACAATTTAATTAAAGGAATGAAAATAACCTACATAGCTTAAACTGGTCTATTACCATATTTAGTCCATGTTCCCACTCGTTACCTTGCGTACAAAGCTTTCACATACCACAATTAACACAAAACAACACCAATCCTAAGGTGTAATACCCCCACAAAAAGTTAGGCAAGATACTTACCTCAAAACACGCTAACTTAATCCACTAGTAAGCCTTTTCTGCGATTATCCAACTCCGAACGGCTCGAATCTAGCCAAAACAACTTTCTACCATAAATATAAACCATAGAAAACCATTCCAAATAATAAATCCGCAATCTTTAAAGAAAATCAAAAAGTCAACTCAAAATGTCAACCACGAGATTATGTCTCGGAACCCGATTAAACTTACAAAATCCGAACACCCACTCGATAACGAGTCCAACCATACTAAAATTACTCAATTATGATATGAAATCGACCTTTAAATCCTCAAAATTTAGTCTATGAAGTTTTCACAATTTTCCCTAATTTTTCCAACTCAAAAAACTAAATAAATGATGAAAACAATTATGGATTCATGTATAATAGCCAAATTCGAGGTAGAATCACTTACCCTGATAGATTCCTTGAAAATCTCTCTCAAACTCGCCCAAAACCGAGCCATCTAAGTCAAAAGTTGAAGAATGAAGTAAACCCCTCGAATAGCCCCTTTTCCGCCCAGTGGTCTCGCTTCTGCGAGCCCTTAGTCGCATCTGCGACTCGGAACCTGCGGAAATACCATCGCAAGTGCGGCTTCCACTTAGGTCCAGCACGCTCCACTTCTGCGGACATAAAGTCGCTTCTACGGTCACGCCTCTGCGGGCAGTGGCTCGCTTCTGAGAGCTCGCTTCTACAGAGTATTGACCGCTCCTGCGGTCTTCCCCTAGTCCACTCCAATCCGCTTCTGCGATGACCGCAGGTGCGATGACACCAGACTTCCGCAATTTCGACCATTTTCAAAGTTCATAAATGATGCGATTTCAATCCGATTCACACCCGGGGCCCTCGGGACCCCGTACTAATATACCAACAAGTTCCAAAACACATAACAGACCTACTCGAGGTCTAAAATCACTTAAAAACATCGATTCTACGAATCGCAACCCAATTCAAACCTATTGAAACCGTGAACATCCGACTTCCAAAACTACCGCCGATTCATACCAAACCAACTCTGATTGACCTCACATTTTGCACACAAGTCATAAATGACACAACAGACCTATTCCAACTTCTGGAGTAGGAATCCGATCCCAATATCAATAAAATCAACTCTTAGTCAAACTTCTCAATCTTTCAAATCTTCAACTTTCTAACTTTTGCTAATTCAATCTTAAACGACCTACGGATCTCCAAATCAATATCCGAACATGCTCCTAAGTCCAAAATCACCATACTGAGCTATCGGAACCGTCAATACTCCATGCCGAAATCGTCTACACAAAAGTCAAACACTGGTCAACCCTGTCAACTTAAGCCTCATACTTAGGAACAAAGTGTCCCATTTCACTCTGAAACTCACCCGAAACTAAAACCAACCACCCCTGCAAGTCATATAATCAGAATATAACATAGAGGAGGCAATAAAAAGGGGGACGAGACTAAAATACTCAAAACGACCGGCCAGGTCATTACAGATATAAACAGATAGTGATATTAAATAAGTTAATGAAAGCCACATGAAAACATGAAATACTATATATTAGATAACTTAATAGCAATAATTAAAAAAACATTAAATATTAGAAATAGAAGGGAAAGACAATTTGAACTTGAGATTCGATTAAAGTTATGGTGAAAACGCTCAAACTATGGATAAGACCACAAATTAAAGTTTTGCTAGATAAAAACTAATAATTGGATAGCAAATTATCATACCGCGTGGTTCTTGTAGGGGCCCACCTTATCTTACCGCATGCCTATCAACCCCTATTCTTATACCACCGTATGTGTATCAATATCACAACAAATAATCATAATTCGCACCGCAAGTGCCTAAAACCACAACTTGCCAAGGAAATCAACAATAATAATGTTTCCACAATAAATAGCCCATGGCTCAACCACAACAAGAGTCTCAACAATAGCAACCGAAAGTGAATAACTCAACAAGAATGGTATTTCAAAAAATTACAATTTTGCCTCAATATGATCACGCCTTTTACAACTTCAACACCAAAACTCAACAACAAGATGTTCCAAGAAATAACAACTTTAAGTAAGGTAACTCAAAAGTTAAGTATTTAACAAGGAAATGAGAACACAATGACTGAAACTAAGCATGTAAGGGAAAATAACAACTAAGAGATGAGACAAGTATTAACAATGTCAAGTGAAGCATGGAAGCATAGATTAACGATGATGAATATAACATGTTATGACAATTCAATTAAAGGCATGAAAAGAACCTCTATAGCTTAAACCGGTCAATTACCACATTTAGCCCATGTACCCACTTGTCACCTTGCGTACACGACTTTCATGTACAACAATTAACATAAAACAACACCAACCCTAAGTGGTAATTCCCCCACACAAAGTTAGGCAAGATACTTACCTCAAAATACGCTAACTCAATCCACTAGTAATCCTTTTCCGTGATTATCCAACTCTGGAGGGCTCGAATCTAGCCAAAATAACTTTATACCATAAATACAAACCATATAGAACTATATCGAATAATAAAGTTGCAATATTTAAAGAATATCAAGAAGTTAACTCAAAAAGTCAAACCCGGGCCCGCGTCTCGGAACCCGACCAAACTTATAAAATCTGAACTCGTATTCGATTATGAGTCCAACCATATTATGCATCCGCACCTTCGGCTAAACCCACCACAGGTGCGATGTTACCAGACTTCCCCAGTTTCAGCCATCTTCAAAGTCCAAAAATGATTTGATTCACACCTGGGGCCCTTTGGGACCCTATCTGAATATACCAACAAGTTTTAAAACACATAACGAACCTACTCGAGGCCTAAAATGACATCAAACAACATCGATTCTATGAATCGCAACTGATTTCAAACCTATTGAAACCATGAACATCCAACTTTCAAAACTAACATCGATTCGTACCAAACCAACTCCGATTTACTCCAAATATTACTCACAAGACATAAATGACACAACAGACCTATTCCAACTTTAGGAATTGGAATTTGATTGCGATATTAATAAAGTCAACTCTTGGTCAAACTTCTCAATCTTCCAAACCTTCAACTTTCTAACTTTTGCCAATTCAATCCAAAACTTCTTACGGACCTCCAAATTAGTATCCAAACACGCTCCTACGTCCAAAATCACCGTACAAAGCTATTGGAGACTATAAAACATGCTCTTACGTCCACATGACCCAAAAACGCCACCGAATCAAGTCTGAATTCACACTTTGAGAGTTTTGCATACAACTTCTTTTCTCTCAAGGTCTGGAGCATGATCCTTAAATGCTGCTCATAATCCTCCCGGCTGCGGGAATACACCAAAATGTCGTCAATAAACACAATAATGAATGAATGAAGATAGGGCTGGAATACACTGTTCATGAGGTGCATGAATGCTCCTGCAGTGTTGGTCAACCCAAATGACATCACAAGGAACTCGTAAAGGCCATACCGAGTCTTAAAAGCAGTCTTCAGAATATCCCGATCCCGAATCTTTAGCTGATGATAACCTCACCGCAAATCAATCTTTGAGAACACTCTGACACCCTGTAGCTGAACGAATATGTCATTAATGCTTTGCAATGAATATCTGTTCTTCACTATAACCTTGTTCACTTGCTGATAATCAATACACATGCGCATAGAACCATCCTTTTTGTTCACAAATAGAACCGAAGCACCCCAAGGTGACATAGTAGGCCGATTAAAACCCTTATCAAGTAACTCTTGCAACTGCTCGTTTAACTCCTTCAACTCTACTAGGCTATATGATATGTTGGAACAGAAATGGGCTGAGTGCCCGACAACAAGTCAATACCAAAATCGATATCCCTATTAGGCGGCATGCCCATAAGATCTTCCAAAAATACATCTAGATAGTCTATTAACCGGAGCTAACTCAACGGTAGGAGTATCAACACTGACGTCTCTCACAAAGGCTAGGTATGCATCAAACCCCTTCCCAAGCATCCGATGTGCCTTAAGGAAGGACACAACCCTGCTAGGAACATAATCCAAAGTACCCCTCCACTCCACTGTGGTAAACCTGGCATAGCCAATGTCATCTTCTTGGCGTGGCAATCAAGAATAACATGATAGGGCGACAACTAGTCCATGCCTAAAATAACATCGAAGACTACCATACTGAGCAACAATAGATCAGCTCTAGTCTCAAAACCACTAATAAAACTAAACATGACCGATACACACGGTCAACAACAATAGAATCTCACACAAGCGCGGCCACATAAATAGGAGAACTCAAAAAATCACGAGATATACCCAAATACGGAGCAAAGTAAGATGATACATATTCGTAAGTGGAGCCTGGATCAAATAAGACTAATGCATATCAATGACAAACTAGAAAAATACATGTGATAATTGCGTCTGATGCAACCCCCGTCCTACCAAAAAAAGCATAACATCTAGCCTGGCCTCCCCCTCTAGGGCGACCCCTACCCGCCTGACCTCCACCCCTAGCTGGCTATGCAGGTGGAGCGGCAACTAGAGCAGTAACCATGGCCTAAGAAGTGTGGGGACCCTGTGGAATATGTGAAGCCTGAGTAGTCGGTGGAGGTGCACCCTTCTTGAGTCCGGGGCAGTCTCTCACCATATGACGAGTATTGCCACACTCAAAACAAGTTCTCGGAGGACGTGGCTACTGAAACTGGCTTGGGCCTGGTCAGCTGGACTAACCTCTAAAAGCAGCTCTTGCAGGAGGTGCACCAGACAGTGGCAGTGCATAATGGGCAACCTGAGACTTGGGAGTAGCGAGAGTACCACTGGAATCTGGAAATGCTGAATGAACTAGACGACTCACATAGCCTCTACCATGACGGGCTGCAACTGGCGAAAAGGCACCACTATATCTGCTAGAATCTCGAGACCTCTTGGCCTTCCTGTCTCGTCTCTCTCGGTCCCGCATACCCTCTAATTTTCGTGTGATATCTACCACCTGCTGATATTGGGTATCTGTCTCAAACACTCGAGCCATGCTGAATCTAATACCGTAGTTGAGCTCCTTGATAAATCGACAGACTCGCTTTCTGACTGTGGAAACCAAGGCAGGTGCATGTCTGGACAACTCACTGAATCTGACAGCTTACTCTGACACAGCCATAGCACCCTGGCGCAACTGCTCATACTCCATGCTCCATGCCTCTCTGAGGCTCTAGGGAACAAGCTCTCCCGAGAACATCTCTTAAACTTAGCCATGTGAGTGAAGTTGCATCGGCTGGAAGGTAAAAAAAACCAACCCCGCTTGTCTCCATAATGCCCATGGTGCGGAGAACACGGTGGCACTTCATCAAAAAACACTATGCATCCTCCTTCGCTAGGCCGATGAAAGTAGGAGGGTGGTACTTTTTGTACCTCTCAAGTCTAAGCTCCTCCTCCTCAGATGTTGCTGCCCTAACCTCGGGCTGAATTGGAACAACCGGCTGCACTGGTATAACTTCTAGGACCTAGACAACATGGACCCGCTGCTCTGGGGTACGGGCCGCAGGAGTCTGAGCTCCTCCCTCAGCCTGTGATGTGGCTGGTGCAAGTGGAATCAACCCCACCTAAGATAGATTATCAAACTTGCTCAAGAACTGTGCTAGGGTCTCCTGAAGTGCAGGGGTAGCAGCAGGAGCTTCAGGTGTCTGCCTCCGTGGCTCCTCTGTCGTAGATCGGGCAGGTGCTCTGGCTGTACCACATTCTCCTCCTCGACCTCTAACCCAGCCCTGGCCTCTCACATCTCTAGCAAGGGGCGCGAGTGTCTGATCGTCGGAACCAACGGTCCGTATCCTCACCATCTGTGAGAGAATAGAAAGACAAAGATTCAGAATTTCGAAGTCAACAAATTTGCATGAAAAGGAATCAATGAAGTGGAGTTTTCCTAATAGTTCCATAGTCTCCCGAAGATAAGTATAGACGTCTCTATACCGATCCGTGAGACTCTACTAAACCTGCTTATGACTCGTAACACCTATGAACCTACAGCTCTATTACTAACTTATAAGAATTAAGACATCAAGGAAGAAACACATAATAAGAATGCCAAGGAAACGATACAGACTAGTACAAGTGATGTAAATGAAAGATAGCAACAAGAATCACTGCCAAGGTACCACCTCGTAGTCTCGTTTCACAATCAAAATTCACAGTCTTTCCTTATCACAACATATCACAAATCTCACCTCAAGTGCCCAAAACCACAACTTGCCAAAGAATTCAACAATAATAATATTTTCACAATTATTAGCCCATGGCTCAACCACAATATGTACAAGAGTCTCCAAAATAGCAACTGAAAATAAATAACTCAACAAGAGTGGTATTTCAACAATTTACAACTTTGCCTCAATGTGATAATGACTTTTACAACTTCAACACCAAAACTCAACAACAAGATGTTCCAAGAAAATACAACTTCAAGTAAGGTAACTCAATAGTTAAGTATTTAACAAGGAAATGAGAACAAATGACTGAAACTAAGCATGTAAGGGCAAATAACAAGTAATAGATGAGACAAGTATTAACAATGTCAAGTGAAGCATGGAAGGGTAGATTAACGATGATGAATATAATATGTTATGACAATGCAATTAAAGGCATGAAAAGAACCTCCATATCTTCAACCAGCCAATTACCACATTTAGCCTATGTACCCACTCGTCACCTTGCGTACACAACTTTCACATACCACAATTAACACAAAAGAACACCGATCCTAAGGGGTAATACCCCCACACAATGTTAGGCAAGATAGTTACCTCAAAACACGCTAACTTAATCCACCAGTAAGCCTTTTTTGCGAATATTGAACTCTGAATGACTCGAATCTAGCCAAAATAACTTTATACCATAAATACAGATCATAGAAAACTATTACTAATAATAAAGTTGCAATCTTTAAAGAAAATAAAAAAAAATCAACTCAAAAAGTCAACCCTAGGCTCGCGTCTCGGAACCCGACCAAACTTACAAAATTCGAATTCGATAACGAGTCCAACCATACCAAAAATTACTTAATTCCGATCTCAAATCGACCTTTAAATCCTCAGAATATAGTTTATGAAGTTATTACAATTTTCTCCAATTTTTCCAACTCAAAACACTAATAAAAGGATAAACACAATGATGGATTCATGGATTACAGCCAAATTCGAGGTAGAATCACTTACCCTGATAGATTCCTTGAAAATCTCTCTCAAAATCGCCCAAAACCAAGCCCTCTAAGTCAAAAGTTAGAAAATCAAATAAAACCCTCGAATTGCCCCTTTATACCCAGCGGTCTCGCTTCTGTGATCCCTCAGCCGCATTTGCGGCTCCGCACCTGGGGAAATGCCATTGCAGGTGCGGCTTCCACTTAGGTCCAGCACCCTCCGCTTCTGCGGACATATAGCCACTTCTGCGGTCATGCTTCTGCGAGCAGTGGATCGCTTATGCGATCCTACTTCTGCGATCCCGCTTTTGCGGAGTGTTGACCGCTTCTTCGGTCCTTTCCCAGCCCACTCCAGTCCGCTTTTGCGATGACCCCTTCCGTAGCTGCACGTTGGCACCTGTGGCCAAACCCACTGTAGGTGTGATGACACAAGTCTTGAGTAGTTTCGGCTGTCTTCAACGTCCAAAATGATCAGATTTCAATCCGATTCACACCCGGGGCCCCCGTACGAATATACCAACAAGTTCCAAAACACATAACGGACCTACTCATGGCCTAAAATTACATTAAAAACATCGATTTTAAGAATCGCAACCAATTCAAACCTATTGAAACCAAGAATATACGACTTCCAAAACTAACGGCAATTCATACCAAACCAACTCCTATTGACCTCAAATTTTGCACACAAGTCATAATGACACAACAGACCTATTTCAACTTCTGGAGTCAGAATCCGACCCCGATATCAATAAAGACCCTTGGTCAAACTTCTCAAACTTCCAAACCTTCAACTTTCAGGCTTTCGCCAATTCAATCTAAACAACCTGCGGACCTCCAAATCAATATCCAAACATGATCCTAAGTCCAAAATCACCATAAGGAGCTATTGGAACCGGTTATACTCTATTCCGGAGTTGTCTACACAAAGTCAAACTCTGGTTAACCCTTTCAATTTAAGCGTCCAATTTAGGACTAAGCATCCTATTTCACTCCAGAACTCACCCGAAACCAAAACTAATCACCCCGGCAAGTCACATAATCACAATATAACATAGAGGAGGCGATAAATAGGGGGACATGGCAAAGATACTCAAAATAACTGGTCGGGTCGTTACAGATATAAATGGATAATGATATTAAATAAAAAGGCAAGTTAATGAAAGCCACATGAAAATATGAAATACTATATATTAGATAACTTAATAACAATAATTAAAAAAATACTTAATATGAGAAATAGAAGGGAAAGACGATTTGAGCTTGAGATTAGATTAAAGTTACGGTGAAAACGCTCAAATTATGGATAGGACCACAAATTAATGTTTTACTAGATAAAAAACAAACAATTGGATAGAAAACTAAAGTTAAAAAGTATAAAATAAATATCTCATGTAGGTAATTTTACTAACAAAAATTAAAGTCAATTTTGTATGTTAAAGGTAAAAGAGAAAGAAAATTTAATTGCACGTGATACAAAAAATTATAAGAAAATTCAATAAATTTAAAATATAATAATAAAAAAACTTATGTATTAATATTTTAAGCTAATTCAAATTTATAACTTAATGATTAAGGGATAGCCCATGTTGTGCATGGGTCCAATAACACGATATTTAGGTTGTGAGAATGTAATACCCCAATATTTTAAGTGAGGATATATATTAGACATTTAGAAAATAATTAAAGTCCAAAACAAAAAGGAAAAATAAAGGAACAAATTAAACTAATAAAATAAAACAAAAAAAAGAGAGAAAAACCTAGTCAAACTAAAACAAAAAGGGGATTTGTGTCCTTCACCTAGTAGGATTTAAAATATATATATATATATATAAAGTACAAAAAGGGCCGAAGCCAATTCACTAACCAAAAAGAAAACAGAAAAGGAAAAAACAAAAAGGGGGAAAAGGGGGCTACAACGATAACAGAAGCAAAAAACAGAGAAAGAAAGAAGAGGTAAAGAAAGAAGGAAAAGAGAAAAGGAAGAAAAGGAAAAGAAAAAAAAAAGAAAGAGAAAGAAAGAAGAAGCGAAAAACGGAGAAAGCAGAAATAGAAAAGGGAGGAGAGGGAAAACGGGTTTTGGAGAACACTGCCATAGCGAAGCCCATCCACGAAATGCTGTCCGGTCTCCTTTTCTGGCGAATCTTTGAGCCTCAACAATAGAGTTCCAGGTAACCACAAGCATGCTTCCATCTATTGTGGTAATATTGATTTTAGATATAGAATTTTGTACTAAACTTGGGTAATTACAAGGGGTGCAATTTGGTCGAGAATTGAGGAAAACCAACTGAAGGTTTAAGAATAAAAGAAGAAGAGAAGATAGCAGTGTAATTTATTTTAAACTAGTATCTCTATATGCATGATTAAGGAAATTGAATAGTATAGGTAATAATCTATAAAATTATTTTTTTATTTGAAAGATTTTGGACTAATTTAAATTACTCATAGCATGGGTAATTTTAATTCGGCGAATTCAGAGTCTAATACAAAACCTCGAGGGTTGGGTATTCTAAATTAGCTATGAATTAGCCTAAACAAAGAAACTAACATGAGATCGATATTATGTAATTATAGATTGATTGGAGAAATTTGTACGAATTGCTCGAGGTGAAGCATTTGGTATTTCGGCACGACTACTGTGAATAGTAATCTTACCGCAATTTGTGTTTTCATAACTTGCATGATTTACACATGATTTTTAATATGAATATATTATCGATTATTTTGAGTTGCATGTGGGATAAGTATTTTACTCGATATGAAATCGAAATAATTATTTAAGATGAGTACCGTGATTTTAAATATTTTCGTTGTCACTACATCTGTTTTACCGTTACTTGAATTTACTGTATCGAAAGGAAATTATATGATTTGATAAGAACTGAAATGCCTATTTTGTTTTAAAATAGTTTCTACGAGTATATACGGATTACAGAGACAAGTATAAATGGGAGTAGACATTGAAGGATCTTGTAGCTAACGGCGGATTCGTTAGACCTGGTGCACCTTGTATTTGCAGATTACCGATTAGAGTTATAGCCCTCGCTAGTGGGAAGGTAGAACTAGCATACCATTACCGATTTCCTTCGAGTAGGGACTACCGTTATATCTGACTTCTGGTAAAGAAGTCCACAGTTATACCGATTACATGATCCGTTCATTGAAACTTCCCAAAAAAAAAGTGAATACTGATATTATACAATGGTTACCGAGATTATTACTGAATTATTAATTATATTTTACTACAAGAAAAGCATGATGAGACTGGATATTATTAATTGTTTCTGAAAGAGCATTTTATGTGATTTTCTCTTTAAGATACCAGCATGTTTTCTGACTTGTCCCCAAATAAAAACGGTTGTGGTTAAGTGTTATTACTCACTGAGCTAGCGACTCATTCCCCGCCAATTTATTTTAGAGAGACAGCAGTTGACGCAAGCGAGGATCTCGTCAATTAGAGCGCACAGGTTGACATTTTCTCGGTGAGCCTCGCACTTGTTCGCGGGGGCATAGATTTTCTGATTGTTATGGTCTTTTCATTGAACTCCTAGAGTCTCTCCCTAGTCATTATTTTAGTATTATGCGTATCCTTTCGTTATTATGGTCTTATGTTGAGTATCATTTTCATTTATCAAAGTTGGAGATAAATTAGTATTTCTATTGGTTAGTTGGTGGTTTAGTTATACTGGAGACTTGTATTGGTTAATTGACAAATTGTCAATTGTTTGGTTGTTGATTTGAGACAGGAAAAATTTTTGGATGGTCTAAAAACAGGGGAAACTCTATCCGATTTTCTGTAAAATTTCCGATGAGACTTACTTGGGAGCACTTGCTCCTAAGCGCCGGTCACAATCCTAAATTGGATCGTGATAAAGTTGGTATCAGAGCCTAGGCTTTAAGTCCCGAGTCATGGAGCAATGTTTAGTAGAGTCTTGTTCATGGGTATGTAGGCGCCCATACTTATGATCTCGAGGCTACTAAACATTTAGGAATGTTTTCCCTTCTTTCATTCTTTGATCGTGTGTTGA
Organism: Nicotiana obtusifolia; assembly: GCA_002018475.1. Taxonomy (NCBI): domain Eukaryota; kingdom Viridiplantae; phylum Streptophyta; class Magnoliopsida; order Solanales; family Solanaceae; genus Nicotiana; species Nicotiana obtusifolia. The sequence continues at coordinate 65,043 of MCJB01028513.1, forward strand.
GATAACTTGAGATTTCTTTTGGAATATTTCTTTCGCAGATGGCTAGGACATGCACACCCTCATCCGCTGGATGTGGTGCTGGACGTGGTGCTACCCGAGGTGGCGGTCAAGTTGAGGTTCATCAAACTAGAAGACAGACTGCTTCTCAACCTCAAGTTGGGAACATGGGTCAAACCCAAGCTGATATGCCAGATCAAGTGCAAGAGCAAGAGCAAGGAGTTCAAAACGCTCCACCACCAGTACCAACTGTTGCCTTACCTGCAAATACAGTGGAAAGGTTATTGAATGTGTTAGAGACATTGGTGCCTACTCAGGGCGGAAGTTCAGCTCCTCAGGCTACTTTACAAACACAAGCACCTACACAGACTCAGCCTTTCGGGAATAAGGAAGTATCCCTACACGAGTTCCTGAAATTGAAATCACCAAAATTCACAGGTTCCGATAATTCAGTAGATCCTCAAAGTTTCTTGGATGGGACACTTAAGGTATTATGTGCTCTTGGATGTTCTAGTGAGAGAGCCGTGGAGCTCGCAGCATACAAACTAAGAGGATATGACCAACACATGGTATGAAATGGTATTGCTAGGAAGGCCAGCAGGAGCACCACCACTGACGTGGGACGAGTTCACTAAATTGTTCAAGAATCATTTTCTTCCAGATAGTCTGATGCAACAATATGCTAGAGACTTTGAGAGATTGGTTCAGACTCCAGATATGGATGTGTCAACATATAACACTAAGTTCTGTAAGATGGCTATATATGCTCCTTACTTAGTGCCTACCGAAGAAGCTCGAGTTCAGAGGTTTGTTGACGGATTGGTTGGTCGTCTATACACTACAGTAGCCCCACAAATGAAGACTTTATCCTACTCTGATGTAGTCGACCTTGCTAGAAAAATAGAAAAAAAAAGGACGTGAGGAGCGTGCAGCTAGTGATTTACGTAAGAAGGCCAAAACAGGAGGGACTTTCAGTGGTGGTTTTAGTGGAAATAGAAGAGCAGGAAATCAGGGACAACAACAGGGTTCTCAGATAGGGACACACATGTCTTCACAGTCCACATACAGACCACATTACAGACAAGGTAATAGGGGACCATCATCTTCTGGACATCGTAATTCTGGGCAGATATATGCCACTACTCCAGTCTGCCAGACTTGTGGTAGATCACATTTGGGCCAATGTCGTGTTCTAACTGGAGAGTGCTTTCGGTGTGTCCAGTTGGGACATCACTTGAGGGATTGCCCTCAGCCTCTGAGAAATTTCAACCAGGTTTCTATTCAGTCAGCTGCACCGACTCAGACTACTCGTAATACTTCAGGTGCTACAGGTACAGGAAATAGAGATGGAGGTGCTTGAGGCCGTGCTACTGCGAATCAAGGACAAGGCAACGCTGGTAGAGGTCAGGCGAGAGATTTTGCATTTACCAGACAGGATGCTCAGGCCTCGAATGCAGTGGTTACAGGTATTCTCTCTGTCTATTCATTTGATGCACTTGCGTTGATTGATCTGGGATCTACTCACTCCTATGTGTCCTCGTACTTTGCTTTGAGATTTAGTAGACAGCCAGAGCTATTGAGTGATCCTTTTCTAGTTGCTACACCAGTTGGAGAGTCTCTATTAGTTGAATACGTGTATCGTGCTTGTCAGATTCGGGTCGAGGGTAGAGATACTCTAGCTGACCTTATTGTACTTGATATGATTGACTTTGACATGCTAATGGGAATGGACTGGTTATCTTCTTCCTATGCTATAGTCGATTGTCATGCAAAGATAGTTAAGTTTGAGAGACCAAAAGAACCTAGTTTTATTCTAAGAGGGAGTCAGGTTCCGGAGACTTGCAAAGTTGTATCTTTTATAAAGGCTCAACGACTTCTGAAGAATGGTTGCTTGGGTCTCTTAGCTATTGTAAATGACACAAGAAAGGGAACAGTTAGTATAGAAAATGTACCGGTAGTCAGAAAATTTTCTGATGTATTTCCTGAGGATTTACCAGGATTGCCTCCAGTACGAGAAATAGACTTTGGTATTGATTTGTTACCTAACACACAACCCATATCGATACCCCCATATCGAATGGCACCAGTAGAGTTGAGGGAGATAAAACAACAATTACAAGATTTGTTAGATAAGGGTTTTATTAGACCTAGTGTATCACCATAGGGTGCACTGGTACTATTCGTAAAGAAGAAAGACGGATCCCTGAGGATGTGCATTGACTACAGGCAGTTGAACAAGATAACAATACGTAATAAATATCCCTTGCCTCGTATAGATGACATGTTTGATCCGTTCTGGTTATCATCAACTTAGAATCAAAGATGAAGATATTTCTAAGACTGCTTTCAGAACTCGATACGGGCACTATGAGTTTCTTGTGATGCCTTTCGGACTAACTAATGCTCCAGCTGCATTCATGGATTTAATGAATAGGGTGTTCAAGCCGTTTCTGGATAGATCTGTAATAATATTTATTGATGACATACTGATATATTCTCGTAGCCAAAGAGACCATGAGAATCATCTCAGGACTGTGTTACAGACATTGCGAGAACATCGACTTTATGCTAAGTTCTCGAAGTGTGAATTCTGGCTAGACTCGGTAGCATTTTTGGGGCATGTTGTATCTAAAGATGGAATTATGGTAGATCCTAAGAAGACCGAAGCTGTGCAGAAATGGCCCAGACCTACTTCTCCTACAAAGATTCGCAGCTTTTTAGGCTTAGCAAGCTATTACAGGCGTTTTGTGCAGGATTTCTCTAGAATAGCATCGCCGTTGACCAAGCTAACACAGAAAAATGCAAAGTTTCAGTGGACGGAGGAATGTGAGCAAAGCTTTAAGAAACTCAAAACGTGTCTGACAACTGCACCAATATTAGCCTTACCATCAGGTCCTGGAGGATTTACAGTATTCTGCCACGCCTCGAGGGTGGGATTAGGATGAGTTCTCATGCAAAATGGTCGTGTTATAGCTTATGCTTTGAGACAATTGAAAAAGCACGAGCAAAAATATCCTACACATGAGTTGGAGATGGATGCAGTGGTATTTGCTCTAAAAATTTGGAGGCATTATCTATACGGCGAAACTTGTGAGATTTTTACTGACCATAAAGGTCTGAAGTATATCTTTCAGCAGAGAGATCTAAATCTTCGGCAGCGTCGTAGGATGGAACTACTCAAAGACTATGATTGTTCTATTTTGTATCATCCTGGAAAAGCCAATGTGGTGGCTGATGCATTGAGTAGAAAATCTATGAGGAGTTTGGCACATATAGCCCCTGCAAAGAGACTTTTAGCCAAAGATATTCAGAGACTAGAAGATACAGGTATCAGATTTAGTGTCGAAAATTCAGAGGCATTGTTGGCTTGTGCTCAGGCTAAGTCTTCATTAGTTGAGCGCATTAAGGCCACTCAATATGAGGATGAATGATTATGTAAATACAGAGATGAGGTCTTAGCTGGTAAAAGCAAGGATATGATTATTGAATGTGATGGTGTTCTTCGAACGGGTGACAGGCTATGTGTAGCAGACGTAGATGGATTGAGACATGCTATTCTTAAAGAAGCTCACAACACTAAATACACTATACATCCTGGATCCACAAAAATGTACCATGACCTGAAGCAATTTTATTGGTGGGAAGGTATGAAGAAAGATGTTGCTAACTTTGTTTCTAGTTGTTTGACTTGTCAGCAGGTCAAGGCTGAGCATCAACGACCCGCAGGACTACTACAACAAATTGAGATTCCAGAGTGGAAATGAGAAAGAGGTTACTATGGATTTTGTCACGGGGCTACCACGAACCCTTAGAGGTTATGACTCGGTATGGGTGATTGTAGACCGATTGACGAAATCAGCACACTTTTTGCCAGTGAAGACTTCATATGGTGGAGTCAGGTATGCACAGATATTGATGAACAAAATTTTCCGACTTCACGGAGTTCATGTATCCATCATCTCTGATAGAGGATCACAGTTTACTTTACGCTTTCGGAAATCTTTTCAAGAAGCATTAGGTACACGAGTAAATCTTAGTACTGCATTTCATCCACAGACAGACGGGCAGTCCGAACATACTATTCAGATCTTGGAGGATATGTTGAGAGCTTGCACTCTTGAGTTTGGAGGTAGTTGGGACACTTATCTACCATTAGCTGAATTTACCTACAATAATAGCTTCCAGTCCAGTATTTAAATGGCACCGTACGAAGCATTTTATGGTAGAAGATGTCATTCTCCTATCGGATGGTTTGAAGACGGTGAGACTAACTTATTGGGACCCGACCTAGTACAAGAAGCTATGGACAAGGTCCAATTGATCAGACAGAGATTGCTTGCAGCTCAAAGTAGACAAAAGTCTTATGCTGATAAGAAAAAAAGAGATTTAGTGTTCACCATTGGGGACAAAGTGTTCCTACGAGTCTCCCCTATGAAGAGAGTGATGCGGTTTGGGAAAAGAGGCAAGTTGAGCCCCAGGTTTATAGGACCGTATGAGATACTAGGCCGAGTGGGAGCGGTGGCTTATCGTTTGGCACTTCCTCCTGAGTTATCTTTTATTTACCCAGTGTTTCATGTCTCAATGCTAAGAAAATGTATATCAGACTCATCCCAGGTGCTGGAAGCACCAACTATACCGCTTAATGAGAAGTTGTCTTACGAGGAAGAGCCGATGGCAATTGTTGATAGACATATAAGAAAACTACGGTCAAAAGAAATTGTGTTCGTGAAAGTCTTATGGAGAAACCATACTATTGAAGAAGCTACATGGGAAATAGAAGATGCTATGCGAGTCAAGTATCCTCATTTATTTCAGTTTACAAGTACGTACTTGAGTTAAATTCGGGGACCGAATTTCATAAGGTGGGAAGGATGTAATACCCCAATATTTTAAGTGAGGATATATATTGGACATTTAGAAAATAATTTAAGTCCAAAACAAAAAGGAAAATAAAGGAACAAATTAAACTAATAAAACAAAAAAAAGAAGAAGAGAAAAACCTAGTCAAACTAAAACATAAAGGGGATTTGCGTCCTTCACCTAGTAGGATTTAAAATAAATAAATAAAGCACAAAAAGGGCCGAAGCCCATTCACTGACCAAAAAGAAAACGGAAAACGAAAAAACGAAAAGGGGGAAAAGGGGGCTGCAACGATAACAGAAGCAAAAAACAGAGAAAGAAAGAAGAGGAAAAGAAAGAAGGAAAAGAGAAAAGGAAGAAAAGGAAAAGAAAAAAAAAAGAAAGAGAAAGAAAGAAGAAGCGAAAAACGGAAAAAGCAGAAATAGAAAAGGGAGGAGAGGGAAAACGGGTTTTGGAGAACACTGCCATAGCGAAGCCCATCCACGAAACACTGTCCGGTCTCCTTTTCCGGCGAATCTTTGAGCCTCAACAATAGAGTTCCAGGTAACCACAAGCATGCTTCCATCTATTGTGGCAATACTGATTTTAGATGTAGAATTTTGTACTAAACTTGGGTAATTACAAGGGGTGCAATTTGGTCGAGAATTGAGGAAAGCCAACTGGAGGTTTAAGAATAAAAGAAGAAGGAGAAGATAGCAGTGTAATTTATTTTAGACTAGCATCTCCATATGCATGATTAAGGAAATTGAATAGTATAGGGAATAAGCTATATAATTATTTTTTTATTTGAAAGATTTTGGACTAATTTAAATTACTCATAGCATGGGTAATTTTAATTCGACGAATTTAGAGTCTAATACGAAACCTCGAGGGTTGGGTATTCTAAATTAGCTATGAATTAGCCTAAACAAAGAAACTAACATGAGATCGATATTATGTAATTGTAGATTAATTGGAGAAAGTTGTACGAATTGCTCGAGGTGAAGCATTTGGTATTTCGGCACGAGTACTATAAGTAGTAATCTTACCGCAATTTGTGTTTTCATAACTTACATGATTTACACATGATTTTTAATATGAATATATTATCGATTATTTTGAGTTGCATGTGTAATAAGTCTTTTACTCGATATGAAACCGAAATAATTATTTGAGATGAGTACCGTGATTTTAAATAATTTCGTTGTCACTAGATCTATTTTACCGTTACTTGAATTTACTGTATCGAAAGGAAGTTATATGATTTGATAAGAACTGAAATGCCTATATTGTTTTAAAATAGTTTATACGAGTATATACGGATTACAGAGACAAGTATAAATGGGAGTAGACATTGAAGGATCCCGTAGCTAACGGCGGGTTCGTTAGACCTGGTGCACCTTGTATTTACAGATTACCGATTAGAGTTATAGCCCTCGCTAGTGGGAAGGTAGAACTAGCATACCGTTACCGATTTCCTTCGAGTAGGGACTACCGTTATATATGACTTCTGGTAAAGAAGTCCATAGTTATACCGATTACATGATCCGTTCATTGAAACCTCCAAAAAAAAAGTGAATACTGATATTATACAATGGTTACCGAGCTTATTACTGAATTATTAATTATATTTTACTACAAGAAAAGCGTGATGAGACTGGAAATTATTAATTGTTTCTGAAAGAGCATTTTATGTGATTTTCTCTTTAAGATACCAGCATGTTTTTTGACTTGTCCCCAAATAAAAACGGTTGTGGTTAAGTGTTATTACTCACTGAGCTAGCGACTCATTCCCCGCCAATTTATTTTAGAGAGACAGCAGTTGACGCAGGCGAGGATCTCGTCAATTAGAGCGCACAGGTTGACATTTTCTCGGTGAGCCTCGCACTTGTTCGCGGGGGCATAGATTTTCTAATTGTTATGGTCTTTTCATTGAACTTTTAGAGTCGCTCCCTAGTCATTATTTTAGTGTTATGCGTATCCTTTCGTTATTATGGTCTTATGTTGAGTATCATTTTCATTTGTCAAAGTTGGAGATAAATTAGTATTTCTATTGGTTAGTTGGTGGTTTAGTTATACTGGAGACTTGTATTGGTTAATTGACAAATTGTCAATTGTTTGGTTGTTGATTTGAGACAGGAAATTTTTTTGGATGATCTAAAAACAGGGAAAACTCTATCTGATTTTCTGTAAAATTTTCGATGAGGCTTACTTGGGAGCACTTGCTCCTAAGCGCCGGTCACAATCCTAAATTGGGTCGTGATAGAGAATTAGTATATGTAAATTTTCTTCTTAATTTATTGTATTTGTAACATAAAATTTTACTTACAATGTCAAGTTGTTAAATAGTTATGGATAGTTTCTTAGACGATGCTATCTCTCGTTCAAAATAAGTGCTTCCAAGTTTTTGACAAACTTTTTAAGAGAGGCAAATAATAGCATTATCCTTTATATCTTCTTAAATTACTCTTTGAATATCCTCATATTTTGTAGATCATTAATTGGATCAAGGATAGATTGAGGAATAATAATAATTAATGCCTTCTTGATTTTTTAAAGCCATAATTACTTATGTCAAATTAATTTAGCTAAAGTAAATCGTATTTTCGATCATAGGGAAGTCCGTGAAAACTACTAAGTTACTCGTAAGAAACCATTAGTGCCTCAAAAGCATAGTATATATATATATATATATATATATATATATATATATATATATATATATATATATATATATATATATATATATATAT
>MCJB01028524.1:0-81642 GCA_002018475.1 Nicotiana obtusifolia
ACACATGGTATGACTTGGCAAGAAAGTTTCTGATAAAATTCTTTCCCACCAAGAAAACTAAATCACTGAGAAGTCAAATTTTGGGCTTTGAACAGAGAGAGGGGGAAACCCTTCGACAGGCATGGGAGAGGTACAAAAAGCTACTTAGAGACTGTCCACACCATTGCCAAACAGATGAGGTACTCGGGCATACATTTTTGATGGTTTAGATGAAGCCTCCAAGATGAACCTTGATTCAGCATGCGGTGGAAGTTGCATGGCTAAACCTTACAGCGAAATCCAACTTTTATTGAACAACTTTACAGCCAATGACCATAATTGGCAAGGTGATGGTGACTCACGCAGAGCCATAAAGCAGAAAGGAGCAGGTTTGATAGAATTGGATGACTTGGCAGCTATGAGAGCAGAAATGGCCAAATTAGCAAATCAGATGAACAGAATGAATATGCAGCAGGTTCAACCTAGGCAGCAGGTTCAGCAAATGTCAATATGCTGCGAGATGTGTGGTGATAACCACACAATTGATATGTGTCCCACCAATCCAGAGTCTATATATTATGTGGGGCAACAAAGACGGGGTCCCGGGAATCAACATGCACAGTATGAAAATTCCTACAATCCAAATTGGAGGAATCATCCTAATTTTTCATGGGGAGGTAATCAGCCGCAGCAGAATATGAATAGACCACAGGGAAATTATAACCAATCACAGAGGCAACCTCCTCAATTTGAGGATAACACAAATGAATTACTGAAGCAGCTGGTGCAAGATAACAAACAATTCAGAACGGAGTATCAAACCCTCACTGCTACAGTGAGAAATTTGGAACGCCAGTTGGGGCAATTAGCCGGAGCACAGAATACTCGACCTGCTGGGGCACTACCCAGCGACACTGAAGCTAACCCACGGGCAACACTAAATGTAGTTTCGTTAAGGAATGGGAGACAGTTAGAAGAGGTCGAAAAGAAAAAGAAAAAGCAAGTAACTTTCAATGAAAAAACAACTACCATGGAGATAACTTCAGAAGCAGCCAAGGAAGATGAAAATTCAGTCGACGAGGTAGTGGCTAAGCAACCCCCATAATTGGTTGCAAGGCCACCACCTCCCTTTCCACAGAGATTGCAAAAGTTGAGAGATAATGAGGCTTACAAGAAATTCCTTGAGATCTTAAAACAGGTGCAAATAAACATTCCATTAGTGGATATTCTACAAGAAGTACCTAAATATGCAAAGTACATCAAGGACATTGTGGCCAACAAAAGAAGATTGACTGAGTTTGAAACGGTGGCATAACTGAAGAGTGTAGTTCGAGAATTCAAGGGAAACTACCGCAAAAGTTAAAGGATCCGGGCAGCTTCACTATTCAGATATCTATTGGGAAAAATGTTGTGGGAAGGGCACTATGCGACCTCGGAGCAAGCATAATTTTGATGCCACTTTCAGTATTCCGACAGTTGGGATTAGGTGATCCACGCCCAACCACAGTCATATTACAGCTGGCAGATCGCTCTTTGGCTCATCCGGAGGGTGTGATTGAGGACGTTCTAGTCCAAGTTGGTTCATTTATATTTCCAGCAGATTTCATCATTTTGGACTATGAACCAGATCAAGACGTCCCATTTATTTTGGGGCGTCCCTTCTTAGCTACCGGCCGAGCTATCATAGATGTTTGTGAAGGAAAGATGACTATGCGGGTAGGGGACCAAGAAGAAGTGTTTAATGTTTATAAAGCACTACGACTGCCGACACATTACGAGGAGTTGTCTATGATTTCAGTGGTGGAAACTGTCTCCACGTCTTTAGTGCCATACTTGAGCCCAGCTGATCCAGTTGAGTGCTATTGATTGGGGATGTGGAAGCTGTTGAAGATGATATAATGCGGTACATTGAGCAGCTAATGGACTTATCTTGCAACTACATTCAAGGGTTCAGAAAGTTTGAAGAATTGGAGAGGCCTGTTACTCTGACTCCTCCCAGGCCATCTATTGAGGAAGCACCTAAGCTTGAACTCAAGCCACTCCCAGCGCATTTGCGCTATGCCTATTTGGGTCAATCTGAAACTTTACCGGTTATCATATCATCTAGCCTGACTAGCACACAAGAGGACAAATTACTACGGGTTCTTCGAGAGTTTAAGAAAGCAATTGGGTGGACCATTGCAGATATAAAGGGAATCAGTCCATCATTTTGTATGCACAAAATATTTTTAGAAGAAGGACATTGCCCAAGTGTAGAGCAGCAGTGCAGGTTGAATCCGATAATGAAAGAAGTAGTGAAGAAGGAGGTCATAAAATTTCTAGACGCGGGTATTATTTTTCCAATTTCCGACAGCAATTGGGTTAGCCCAGTGCAGTGTGTACCCAAGAAAGGGTGAATGACCGTTGTAGAGAATGAAAAGAACGAATTGATCGCCACTCGAACCATTACCGGATGGAGGGTATGTATTGACTATCGGAAACTCAACAAGGCAACCAGAAAAGATCATTTTCCACTTCCCTTCATTGATCAGATGCTCGACAGATTAGCAGGGCACGAATATTATTGCTTTTTGGATGGCTACTCAGGGTATAATCAAATTATTATATGCCCCGAAGATCAAGAGAAGACCACTTTCACTTGTCCTTATGGCACCTTCGCCTTCAAGCGAATTCCATTTGGCCTATGCAATGCACCTGCGACATTTCAAAGATGCATGATGGCCATTTTCACCGATATGGTGGGAAAATTTGTAGAGGTGTTTATGGATGATTTCTCTGTTTTCGGGTCCTCATATGATGACTGCTTAAGGAACCTAAGTAAAGTGCTAGCCCGGTGTGAGGAAACTAATTTGGTGCTCAATTGGGAAAAGTGCCACTTCATGGTGCAAGAGGGAATTGTCTTGGGCCATAACATTTCCAGAACTGGCATTGAAGTAGATAAGGCAAAAGTCGAGGCCATTGAAAAATTACCGCCTCCAATTTCCGTCAAGGGTGTCCGGAGCTTTTTAGGACATGCAGGTTTTTATAGACGCTTCATTAAGGATTTTTCTAAAATTTTTACTTCTTTGTGCAGGTTGCTCGAGAAAGATGTATCATTCAATTTCGATGATTTCTGCCTCAAGGCCTTTGAAGCACTTAAGGAGAAGCTTATATCTGCACCTATTATTGTAGCACCGGATTGGTCAATGCCTTTTGAGCTCATGTGCGACGCTAGTGATTTGGCCATTGGGGCAGTGCTGGGACAGCGAAAGGACAAGGTGTTCCATTCTATTTACTACGCGAGCAAAACTTTAGATCCAGCACAACAAAATTACACGACTACCGAAAAAGAATTGTTAGCAGTGGTTTGGGCATTTGAGATGTTCAGAGCTTATTTAGTGGGAACAAAAGTCATAGTCCACACCGACCATGCGGCAATCAGGTATCTATTTACTAAGAAAGAATCTAAAGCTCGATTAATGCGCTGGGTACTATTGTTGCAGGAATTTGATGTAGAAATTAGAGACCGGAAGGGGACTGAAAATCAAGTGGCAGACCATCTCTCTCCGTTAGAAAATCATGCACACATGGAAGAAGATGGACAAATAAAGGAATTCTTTCCCGATGAACACCTTTTTGCAATTAGTCATGAATCTCCTCCGTGGTATGCAGATTTTGTCAATTACTTGGTAAGCGGAGTATTACCTCCAGATTTTAAAAGCGAAGCTAGAAAAAGGTTCCTACATAATGTCAAGTTCTATTACTGGGATGAACCGTACTTGTTCAAACAATGTGCCGATCAATTGATGAGAAGATGTATTCCGGATGAAGAAGTTGACTCTATGTTGCATGACTGTCACGCCTCGCCATATGGAGGCCATCACGGAGGCGACCGTACAGCAGCCAAAATTCTACAATCCGGGCTATTCTGGCCTACTTTGTTCAAAGATGCACATGCCTTTGTCAAAAGATGCGACCAATGTCAAAGAACGGGTACAATCACAAGAAAGCAAGAGATGCCCCTTAACAACATTCTTGAAGTTGAACTCTTTGATGTGTGGGGGATAGATTTCATGGGCCCGTTTCCACCTTCCCGAGGGAACAAGTACATTTTTCTTGCCGTTGACTATGTATCCAAATGGGTAGAGGCAATGGCTTTGCCTACAAATGATGCCATGGTAGTCGCCGCCTTCGTCAAGAAGAACATATTTTCCAGATTTGGGACTCCACGAGCATTGATTAGTGATGAAGGCACACACTTTTGCAACCGGCTGCTTAATAACCTTTTGGCAAAGTATGGGGTACGTCACAAAGCTGCTACAGCTTACCATCCCCAAACAAGCGGTCAAGCTGAAGTGTCAAATAGAGAAATAAAGCAAATTTTGGAGAAGACAGTGAGCGTAAATAGAAAGGATTGGGCATAAAAGTTAGATGACGCTCTATGGGCATACCGGACAGCTTTCAAAACTCCAATCGGAACATCGCCTTACAAACTAGTTTACGGAAAAGCTTGCCACCTACCGGTGGATTTGGAACATAAGGCGTATTGGGCAATAAAGAAATTGAATATGGACCTTGAAGCTGCGGACGAAAAGAGACTACTGCAATTAAATGAATTAGAGGAGTTCCGGCTCCATTCATATGAGAATGCCAAGTTATACAAAGAAAAGACAAAGAGATGGCATGACAAGAATATTAAACCGCGCTATTTTGAACCGGGCCAGCTAGTACTGTTATTCAATTCAAGATTAAGGCTTTTTCCCGAAAAGCTAAAATCAAGATGGTCAGGGCCGTTTGAAGTAGTGCGAGTTACGCCCTACGGAGCAATTGAACTACGCGCCTTAAACAGTGAAAGGACATTCTTGGTGAACGGACAACGGGTTAAGAATTATTGGGGAGGAGTGGTCGACCGAGACAAAACCAAGATCATACTTACAGAGGAATGAGTCAGAAAAGTGAGTCGTGCCACGACGTTAAATCAGGCGCTAGTTGGGAGGCAACCCAATGCTTTATTTTGTTCGTAGTTAACTTCTTGTTTTTCAATTTTTTAGCTTAGCTAGAAGAGTGTAATTGATGTATTAAAATAGTATAGGTCATATTGTAAGAAGTAACACAAAAAAAAAAGACGCAAAACACACTGTTTCCAGCGCCCAGGCCAGCGCCCAGCGCTGCCTGTGGCGCTGAGAACAGTATGTTCAAGACCCCAGCGCTGGGGTGGGCGCCGAGCGCCAGTTGGGGGTGCCTAGGTAAGTGAATTATTTTTTATTTTATTTTCGACCCATACCCACCTACCCGACCCATTACCTATTTCCCCTAACTAAATAACCTTTTCTTTTATTATCAACCCACCCGTTTTTATTCACTCTAACACACACACACGCCTAAAACAAAACTCTCTGCTTCTTCACTGTTCTTCTTCCTCTTCTTCTTCTTCATAGCTTATCAATCGCCCACAATCAGGTATGTTTCTTCTCTCTTTCTTCTTCTTCTCTTTTACTTGTTTATTTGTTATTTTTTTTTATTGAATAAGAACCACATGTTCCCATTCCCCACATTCCCTTTCATCATCTTCTTCGAATAGTAATCTAGACCTGGCCACATATATATAAGGCCGAAAATTTGGTGTTTTTGGTTGGTATTTACTGTATCGGAGTAGTAAACTAATAGTCCCTCTACTTCCTCAAAATTCGGGAAGGTGACTACACTTCACCATTGTTGAGGATGAAGAACAATTTTTGTGCACACCACGTGTTTGCTTAAATGCCTGAATGACATTTTCTTAAGTCCGATGAAGTCTGAGTATTCGGAATTACTTGTATATGCATTCGAAGTAAGTGTGGGGTAGTTTTGGGTGATTTCTAAGTATTGCAGGGACGGGTTTTGATTTCAATTATATTATGCATCCTATGTATTCATAATGTATCTTGTCTAATTAGTATTCCTTAGTCATTGTATGACGATTAGTCGCTTTCACCTCTAAAGTTCCGAACTTTATTCGTATTTCATCCTTGACACTCATAACATTACCATGTTCATTAAAATTCACACACGGGGAAGTCTTGAGTACCCGTTGCTTATCTTGCACCCACTTGTTTTATACGGAAAAAAGTTAAGTGTAGGGTCCTTTCATGACATTGTGATACTTTTCTTTATTTTTCTATTTGTCGTATTGCAGGTAGCTATGGCACGTGACGGAAACAAAGGAAAAGCACTTGGCAAGGCATCAACTACTTCCCAAGCTCCGAAAAAACGAAAACAGGGCGAAGGATCTTCTCGCCAAGCCAAAGGAAAACAAGTTGATAAGGGTTCACAGCACATCCCTACCAGGCCCCGACCCCTACTTGACTTGGTTGATGATGATGCAGCTGTCTGGTATTGGAATTTTGTGCCAACGGGGCGTTATGTCTCGGAGATGGAAATAAACACTACTCTATTGGAGAGGCGATTTCCAGACATTCTTGCTCGACTTTGCCTATCGAGAATGGACAAGTTTCTTGAATGCCCAGGGCCGGCTAACTTAAGTGCAGTTCGGAAATTATATGCAAACTGGAACTACCATCGCCCCATGTCCTATGTCCGAGGAACGGAGGTGCCATTAGGAAGGGAAGACTTGTGCCTTTATTTGGGTGTTGCAACTGCTGACCCNTATTATTAACCCACCCGTTTTTATTCACTCTAACACACACACACGCCTAAAACAAAACTCTCTGCTTCCTCACTGTTCTTCACTGTTTTTCTTCCTCTTCTTCTTCTTCATAGCTTATCAATCGCCCACAATCAGGTATGTTTCTTCTCTCTTTCTTCTTCTTATCTTTTACTTGTTTATTTGTTATGTTTATTGAATAAGAACTACATGTTCCCACTCCCCACATTCCCTTTCATCTTCTTCTTCGAATAGTAATCTAGACCTGGCTACATGTATATAAGGCCGAAAATTTGGTGTTGTTGGTTGGTTTTTATTGTATCGGAGTAGTAAACTAATAGTCCCTCTACTTCGTCTAAATCCGGGAAGGTGACTACACCTCACCATTGTTGAGGATGAAGAACAATTTTTGTGCACACCACGTGTTTGCTTAAATGCCTGAATGATAATTTCTTAAGTCCGATGAAGTCTGAGTATTCGGAATTACTTGTATATGCATTCGAAGTAAGTGTGGGGTAGTTTTGGGTAATTTATAAGTATTACAGAGTCGGGTTTTGATTTCAAATATATTATGTATCCTATGTATTCCTAATGTATGTTGTCTAATTAGTATTCCTTAGTCTTTGTATGTCGATTAGTCGCTTTCACCTCTAAAGTTCCAAACTTTATTCATCTTTCATCCTTGACACTCCCTTACATTACCATGTTCATTAAAATTCACACACGGGGAAGTCTTGAGTACCCTTTGCTACACTTGTTTTATACGTAAAAATTTAAGCGTGGGGTCCTTTCATGACATTGTGATATTGCAGGTAGCTATGGCACGTGACGGAAACAAAGGAAAAGCACTTGGCAAGGCATCAACTACTTCCCAAGCTCCGAAAAAACGAAAACAGGGCGAAGGATCTTCTCGCCAAGCCAAAGGAAAACAAGTTGATAAGGGTTCACAGCACATCCCTACCAGGCCCCGACCCCTACTTGACTTGGTTGATGATGATGCAGCTGTCTGGTATTGGAATTTTGTGCCAACGGGGCGTTATGTCTCGGAGATGGAAATAAACACTACTCTATTGGAGAGGCGATTTCCAGACATTCTTGCTCGACTTTGCCTATCGAGAATGGACAAGTTTCTTGAATGCCCAGGGCCGGCTAACTTAAGTGCAGTTCGGAAATTATATGCGAACTGGGATTACCATCGCTCCAGGTCCTATGTCCGAGGAACGGAGGTGCCATTAGGAAGGGAAGACTTGTGCCTTTATTTGGGTGTTGCAACTGCTGACCCGCAGTGATTGCAACAATTGATCAGAAGCCCTCCCTATCAGCTCATCCGGCATACACTGTGTGGCGTTGATTCTCACGCAAGTAGTTATCTGTTTAGAATGATTAATAGCTTTTGTGATTCATAGTAGTTATCTATTTCTGTTTTTCGTGTTTCTTATTATTATAAACTTCGAAAGAAGAAAAAAAAAAAAAAAAAAAGAGAAGAGAAAAAATATATGTAATATATATAGTCCAGTTTTTTTTTTTTTCCCGACGACAGATTGTGTTTCTTGAGGGACAAAAATTGGATTGAAAATAACAAAAAGATTTTCTTTTATTTTTTGATAATAGGTAATTTTTCCTTGATTTTTCTTAGGGCACCGGTTCTTTTCCAAGGATGTAAGTCGAACCGGGCAACTTTAATTTTTCTTTTAGGATTAGTTTTAGGAAGAACTAAGTAATAATGAGCTACTTCTTGCCATAGGTAATGCTAGTGCAATAAGTGATGAAGCATGATCCATTTCCCGGTAAGTTAAAACATAAGTTGAAAGAAGACAGCCCAATCTGTGACGCCCCCTCTCAATAGTTGACTTGCTTCACATCGAGTGTATTAATGCTTAATTATTTCAATTGTATATGCTTGCTTAACTCGACATGTGAACAAAACCGTTGTAAGTGAATCATGTGCATTCTGCGAGTAAGGTTTATTGATTCTCTGTGTTATCTTATATAGTCTAGAACTTGCCCCGTGTGTTAACTAAAGCGAAATTGTAAGTTGGGACAATCTAACAAATGATATAGGCACTTCTTTGTTTAATTTTTGATGTGCTTGTTGCATCGAATATAAATTTGTCCATTGCTAGCCCTTTTGAGCCTATGAGCCTTTTTCTTTCTGTACCTATATTACAAGCTATTCCCTTTATTTTGTTCTTGAATTGAGCCTTAGTTGAACCTTTACCTCCGAAAGCACTTAGTCGCTAGAAGAAGGAAAGGTAGTGTTAGAAGGATTGCCTTGTTGATGCATGGAACAATGAAAGGACTTATTGGTTATGTGAAGCTAAATTGATAAATTACTAGCGGTTGAAAAACAAAATGTGTATGGAAGGTGAGAAATAAGAAAGAAAAAAATTTTGATGATGAAAAAGAGAAAAAAAAATTGATATTGGAAAAGATATGAAAATATTCACCTCCTATTGTAGTATGCTAAGTGATTGAAAAGAAAAGGGCTATGTATGTGAGACAAGTTTAGCGATTGAAAGGAAAAAAAAGAAGTGTTTGAATATTGGGTGTAGTGTATTAAGTGCTTAGGAGGACTAGTCACTACTACCAAATATATCTTACCCGTCCCCTAGCCTACATTACAACCCGACAAAGTCCTACTTGATCTTAGATTTGACTAACTCAATTAGTGGAAGTCTACACTACGGGCAAGCTTATGGTACTTTATGGGATGCATATGAGTTCTTTGTGAGAGTGAGAGTTTGTTGTGCAGATGTTGTGTGATTTCATTCATATATATATTCACTCTTCATATATTGGTGAGGGCACATGATTTCATGAACAATTGGTAATGTATGAATTGTTTTGTTGGGTAAGTATATGCATTGAAGTAGCTTAATGTGGCAAGTCGGCTTTTGAGGTTGGGTGATGACAATTGGGGTGTTACATGTTATTGAATTAATGGGCTTAATTGAACTTTACGGGAATGATATGGATAAGTTATGTGTTCATACTTGTTCGCTAGTATTGATTGTGTTCAAGAGTATGAATTGTTGGAAAGGTTGAATGTTTCGTGCTAATCTTAAGAGTAGTAATTGGGAAGGGTTGTTTAAAAATCCCATTGCTCGAGGGCGAGCAAGAGTCTAAGTGTGGGGTGTTGATAATTGGTAGAAAAGGTATTAAATAATGTGTAAATTATCCCATATTTAGCTCTTGTTTGTGTGAATTTGGATGTTAATTGCATTGATTCATGTTAATATAATATGTTTTTATGTGTAGGAATGAGTTGAAAGCAATCGGGGACGAAACCGGAGAAAAAACGAGCCAAAAAAAGAAGAATCGGACAAAGGAGGAAGGCAGCCCACAGGCCAGCGCCCAGCGCTACCTGTGGCGCTAGAAACAAAGGCCTTTGGAAAGTCACTGCCTTCAGTCCCCTGGGGGGCGCTGGGCGCTACTCAGGAGGCTGATTTCGGGGATTTTGTCCTACTTCGCCTAGAAGACCCCCAAGTCGACCCCAACCCTTCCAACTCCTATATAAACACCCCTAAACCTATCTAAGAGGGGTAGAACGTGATTTTGGAGCAAAAAGAGGCCTAGGAACATCAACAAATCCAACAAATTCTCAGTTCATCAATTCAATCTAGTATCTTTGTTTTAGTTTTTCATACTTAGTTATTTGGTTTTGTTGAACATGAGTGGCTAATCACCCCTTGTTCTGGGGTTGTGATTAGCCATGAATATTGTGTTTATAACTTGATGAATTCGTTTTAATAGTTAATGTGGATAAGATTGTTTCTTCAATTATATGCTAAATTGCTTAATTGTTTTGGCCACCAATTAAGTTCTATCAATTATCTATGCTATGTTTGAGAAAACTAAGTCTAGATTAGAATAAGGATTGAAGAAAGCATGTTCTTAACTTTGTTAAAAAGAGCGGATTCGTGGTTAGGATAGGAATATACTTAATCACCATGCTTAATTGGATAATCATGTTCTTAATGCATTCTTGCTAGATTAATTCCATAGGAATATAGGCGTTAATCTTGTTAGGAATAGGCGAATAGTACTTCGGAAGAAGGCTATGAGTATCATTATCGATCAATTAGCAATCTTACATTAACTATATGAACGATAAGTCAATTAGAACGCCATAGGATTGGAAACATAGTCACAACCCTGGAATCTTTGTCTTATTGCTTACAAAATACATATTTGTTCTTTGCAATTCCTAGATTTAAATTAGAAGTACAATTTAGAATAAACTATATACTAAACTTGATCTTTGCTTGATTAAATAACGATATTAGTTGTTATAAAGTAGTTAACTTAAGTCCCTTGGGTACGATAATCCGGACTCATTGTCCTATATTACTTGTCGATCACGTATACTTGTGTGTGCGTAAGGGAGCAACACATAGCTATAATTTATCTAATTATATTCCGTTGATTAATTACTTGTCATGGGACGTATGTCGTTGTATTCAATTCAGTTGTATACACTGTATTCAATTCGGATGTATTCGTTCTTATATATTTTACGTTGTATTCAATTTCACTTTATAGAATTCAGTTGTATTCAAATTTTTTTTAAAAAAAAATAGGGTGTATACCGCTCTATTCAATTCGGATGTATACACTGTATTCAATTAGGCTATATTCATTCTTAACTATTTTACATTATATTCAATTTCACTTTATTCAATTTGAATGTATTCAAACAACAAAATATTAAGGAAACAGTGATATTCGGTTGTATTCAATTCATTATATTCATTCATAGCTGCTTATAAACTGTATTCAATTTACTGTATTTTATTTGGTTGTATTCAAACAACAAAAATTCAAAAAATACAAGAATCTGCAGCAAAAAATAACCTTCAAAAATACATAAATATAAGCGAAAATACATAAATACAAGCGAAAATACATTAAAAAAAAAAATTGTATTCGCATTGAAAAATACATAATACACTCAAATTGAGTGTATCTGTACATAATACAATGTATTTATATTATTGTATATGACTCAATATCAAAGAAGAGAAGAAAGTTCGGCAGAGATGACGTCTTCCGACCAAGCAAAACATTGTATACATTATATTAAAACTAAAAATGGAAACAAACAAAAATCAACTAGATATGAGAATATACTATCACATTGTATCTACCAAAATCTGGTCAGACAAACGAAAATCAGGCCATAATGTGTATTTCGTTGTATTTAATTCGGCCACAGGAAATGAAATATACTCAAATCTAAGAAAATACACTCAGATCTGAGAAAATATACTCGGATTTGAGAAATTCGGTCAGTTGGCCATGGATACCAATCAGAGATGATGGCAGCGGTGGATGTAATGATGATTTCGGTCTGAATTGAGGAATTTAAGGTACAAAATTCAGGAATTCCCATAGCATGTGAGAGAAGAGAGAGTACAAAGGAGAGTAAAAAGATAAAAAAAGAAGGTCGAACGGTAGTGTTCTAGCGGGTTAGGCCGGCGGTGATTCTTCAGTGTCACGACCCAAAAAATCTAACTAGTCGTGATGGCACCTAACCCGACCCGTCAAGTAAGCTAATTAACAACTATCTAATTCCATTAAAATTTAATAAGACAATTAAGTGAAAGAAATGAAAATAAAACTATATTTATACAATAATTTTTCAAGGACTAGTAGTACATATCATGAGCTTCTAAGATTTGGAGTTTACAAAGCTGGTATGAAATTAATAAGTTATCTGTTCAAAATGTACATAACATATTTTTATAAATAAGGCTACCATGAACAAGGGCAGCTACAACCGGAACGTAGGTACATCTTCAAATCCAGCTCCCCTCGATCACAACAACGTCAGCAGCCAACATCTGCACGCTAGGTACAGAAGTATACTATGAGTACAACCGACCCATGTATTCAATAAGTAACAAACCTAATCTTAGGTTGAAAGTAGGGACGAGCTTGGACAAGGTTCAGAGTCCAACTCCAATAACCAGCAACAGTCCATAACAATACAATAAAAGGGTACATAAAAATAACTCAGAGGTAGGATGCTCAACTCGTTCACAGTGACGGAAAAATAGACATGCTTTTCAAGTATAATAGTAAATCCCAGATCTTTCTCCGAAAACCCCAAGCACATGAGTAAGTTTTAAAAATTGTTATTTGTCCAAAACCCTTTCAACAATAAATAAGATATTTCATTTTCAAATAGCATGATGAAAGTACATCTCTATGCCTACATGTCAAGATACAGGTAAAATCATGAATGTCACCAAAATCGAGTAGCAAAATGAAAAGCATCTCTATGCATGTATCCCAAGTACGCATGTCAAATGCAATGCATCTCAGTGAATGAACTCATGTACTCATACTCTCAGAGTACTCAATCTCACTGTCTCGCATTCTCTCTTACTATTCTCAATACTCAGCACACTCCATCGCTCAGCACTGTATAATACCTGCTGCGGCGTGCAGCCCGATCCACATATAGCCACAAGGCCCGTTGCGGCGTGCAACTCGATCTACTTATATATAGCTACAAGGCTCGTTGCGACGTGCAACCCGATCCACATACATATAGCCATAAGGCTCGTTGCGGCATGCAACCCGGTCCACATACATATATATAATCAACTACGTTCACTAGGGGTGTATACAAACTCCAGAGGGGCTCCTTCAGCCCAAGTGCTATAACAAGTCAATCATGGCATAAATCAGTAAAACATGCTGCAGCGTGGAGCCTGCTCCCATCATAAATCAATAAAACATGTTCCGGCGTGCAGCCCAATCCCATAAAACATCCTCACCATCAGACCCTCGACCTCACTCAGTCATCAATCTCTCCTGTCTCTCGGGCTCTCAATGTCATGAAAAATATGCCCAAAAACAATGATGTGATGTATCAATAAATGGCAACAGAGACTAAGATATGACATGTATATGAATGAGCATGACTGATTATGAAATTGCAATGTAAGCAAATAACTCAACAGCAGCAATGACCTCAGTGGGTCCCAACAGAATAAATATATAGCCTAGATATGGTTTCTAACATGGATCATAGCTCAATATCTCTAGTACGTAGAGATTTCATGGTGACAGATAAGCTCAGGTAACTACACAGTGCCACATAAATAATGGAACTACGATTCACACAGTGCACGACCACACGTCCGTCACCTAGCATGTGTGTCACTTCAATAACAAACACATAATACGAAATTTGGGGTTTCATACTCTCAGCACCAAGTTTAGAAGTGTTACTTACCTTGAACAAGCCAAATCCAATACCGAGCAAGCCAAACGATGCTCCACAATGTCATCCCGTGCGTACCGGCCTCCGAATGGCTCGAAACTAGACAAAAGCAACTCAAATACATTAAATAAAGCCCCAAGGAAACAATTCCAAATGATAAAGGTCGAATCTTAATCAAAAACCCGAAATTGACCCAAAAGCCCAACTCGGGCCCACGCCTCGGAACCCGATAAAACTCACAAAATCCGACAACCTGTTCAATTACGAGTTTAACCCTACTAGTTTCACCCAAATCCGACTCTGAATCGACGTTTGAAACTCAAAAATTCGCTTTATGAAATTTTAGACAAAAACCCCTAATTTTCTCTTTAAAACTCATAATCCAATTACCAAAACGGAGATAAAATCTCGAAATATAATCAAAATCGAGTTTAGAACACTTACCCCAATTCTTGTGATGAAATTTGCTTTCAAAATCGCCTCAATCTGAATCTCATATCTCAAAATATGAAGAAACCAACGAAACCCTCAATTTAAAGCTTCTGCCCAGTCATTTCCGCTTCTGCGGACACAAGAGCCGCTTCCGCGGTATCGCTTTTGCTCACAAGCTCCACTTCTGCGGACTCCACTAGCTAGTCGACTCCTCGCACCTGCATCTCCATCCGTTTTTGCGCAACCGCAGGTGCGAAGCCAAACACGCTTCTGCGCTCCTTCTCGCTTATGCGCCCAAGGCCCTCGCTTCTACGGTTCCGCAAATGTGCTCCAATTTCCGGTTTTGCGATCTCCCCCAGCCAAGCCTACTTGCGCTTCTGCGATCAACTTTTTTCATCTGCGGACTCACATCTGCGCCCATTCTTCCGCAGATGCGGAAACATTAGAACCAGCATACCTACAACAATGCAACATGAAATGAAAATGATCCGAACCTCGTCCGAAACTCACCCGGACCACCCGGGACCCCGTCCGAATATACCAACAAGTTCCATAACATAACAGAGACCTACTCGATGCCTCAAATCATCATAACAACATCGAAACGACGAATCACACCTCATTTTGAACTAGAATGAACTTTAAACTTTCAACTTCCAAAACTCGCGCCAAAAAGTATCAAATCAACCTAGATAAACTCAAACTTTGCACATAAGTCCCAAATGACATATCGAAACTATTCCAATTCCCCGAACCACAATCCGAATCCGATACCATCAAAGTCAACTTGCAGTCAAACTTATGAACTTTCCAATTCTTCAAATTTCTAATTTTCGCCAATTAGTGACGAATTCTTCTAGGAACATCCAAATGCAAATTCGGGCGTACGCCGGCGTGCGCCCGAGTCCGAACTCACCATCCGAACCTAACGGAACCGTCAAAATCCCAATCCGAGGTCAAATACAAGATAGTCAAACTTGGTCAACTCTTCCAACTTAAAGCTTCAACGATGAAATTCAGTCTTCCAAATCGGTTCCGAATAACCTAAAAACCAAAACCGACGATTCACATAAGTCATAATACATCATACGAAGCTACTCCTGCCCGTAAACTACCGAGCGAAGTGCAAATGCTCAAAACGACCGATAGGGTCGTTATATCCACACGAGATTGTAACACCAAATAGATAGAGAGTTTAAGGGAGATGGGGGAGGCGGCTAGGCTATAACTCGAAGATGAAAGGAGGAAGAGAGGAAAAAGTTACTTTAGGTTAGAAATCCCTTAGAGAGGGTATTATCTATAAAATTCAATTCGTAGCTATGTATTATAAATAATTTAAAGTGTATTTATTTATGATAATATAGTGTATAATTTAATTATACCATGTGAAATTTCCTTCTATCAACCTGTAAAACACGCATTGAACCAAACCCAGGTCTAGATTTTGCTAGTAAAATCCTCCTCCATTAAGCTCCCCCAAAAGAGCCCGTTATTGCCATAGTACAATAAGCCCAATCATAAAAGCTTTTAAGTCCACCATTGTTGTTCGACAAAATCTCAAATGTCCTAAAAGAAGAATTAATAAATAGTCATTTGTCCAACCGCTTAAACTAAAAATAATTAGTGAATATATAATATATGCATAATTCATAGCTTATATATCTTATATGTGTATAGATAGGACGGACTAAACAAATTTTCAAATGTGTATGTATCATTACCAGCTAAGTTCGTAAGATTAAAATAGTAGGATTGAAGACGGCAAAATATATGCCTCCTGAAATGCAGGACGGTAAAAGTTTTCCTTCCTCAACCGAACGTAGAGCTTTCTAAGTTCGACCTTTGGGTAGGAAAAACATTTCAACAAGAATTTATGTCACTCATAACGAGCATTTTCGACATAATTTTAGATACGGAATTAATAGAAGTAGTCGTTGTTGGGATCAGTGGCGTAGCCACCCTTGACGCCACCCTTTGTCGAGGGTGGTCAAGCGCAATTGTTCACCGAAAAATTATACTGTATATATAAGTTAAGTACTACTTTATATCTATACATCACTAAAAATTTGTTATTTTTTCTCCGAAAAAATCGACCAACATCGGTTGGTAATAGGCAAAAAGCAACCAATAAGCGACCAAGGACGGTTGGAAAATTAATGGTCGGTAGAACATACCGACCAAAGTTGGTCGGTAATTACCGACCAACTTTGGTCGGTCACTGTAAATGACCATCTGACATTAATTTAATAACATCGACCATTGTTGGTCGATATATTATTTTAATTAAATAAAACCGACCAACGTTGGTCAGTATGTAAACTGGAATTTTTTTTTACTTAAATGAATTTACCGACCAATTTTGGTTGGTAACTTATTTATTTTAGTTGATCTTTCCGACCAAAGTTGGTCGGTGACTTAAATAGTTTTTATTAAATTTTTTATATAATATTTAAAGTTACGACCAACTTTGGTCGGTAATCTTGGTGCATATTTTAGTTACCGACCAACTTTGATCGGTAATTAATATTGGTACATATCTTAGTTACTGACCGACATTGGTCGGTATATTTAAATTTCTAATAATTTTTTTTGTGTTTACCGACCTATATCGGTCGGTATTTAATAATTTTTTTTTATCTATTTGTCGATCAAAGTCGGTCAATTTTCTAGGTTTATTTTTGACAGAAAATACATGTTTTGGTAGCTACACTACCTACCAAAAGAAAGCAGTATATTCAAATAACCAATAACCCCCAAATTTCATATCCAACCATCCAATCAACACCATATAACCAAACATTCAACTAAACAACCAACCAAACATTTCTAACCAAACAAAATAGAATCAAAACTTATAAACATTCAACATTGTTAATACTAATTCAAAACAAATTCTAACTATTTAACAATTCAATTAAAATAATACAAAGTATATTAAACTAATGTTCAAGCAGTATTTTCTATTTCATCCCCACCATCTGATGAACTTTCATCTACAAGACGATAAGAACGGTCATATGGAGGACCGCCAGACCGATCACGTGGAGGACGGGAAGATTGATCACGTGGAGGACGGGCGAAACGATCACGTGGAGGTTGGACCTCTGACGATAACTCACGAGACCGGGGTAATAGAAAGGCTCCAGTAGATAGGAGATTTTTGATTTGGGCATGCATACCTAAAAATTGTGCATCTCTAAGCCTATACCTTTTCTTGGCCGCATCAAGCTCGGATGCAAGCATTGCCACCTTGCTCCATAGCCGAGACGGCCTCCCTATTAAGTTTCTTGTCGTGTGAGGAAGTCCCTATTGCTTGCATTCGACACATGTAGCGATGGAATGATTTCTCAGGTAGCCGATAAACCTTCCCTTTTTTTGGACTGCCAACAACGTCCAACCACATTCTTTCATCATCCTCGTCCGAAGGTTGGGTTGGCTCGCCCGATTTAGCAATTGGCTGACTATGAATGAACTCCTCCACAGTATTTTGATAGCGACCCTATAATATAATGGATCAAATTGATATATAAAAAATCTTATAAAAGTAAATTATAACTCTTAAGGAAATTTGGAAGCTTACATATGTAGTCTCGGCCCGGTCCTCGACCCACCTATCTGCATCTGTGTCCTTCTTTTTTAAAATATGCGTCTCCCTGAATAGCTCATCTTGCTGGAGTGGACGCCCATACTTTTTTTTCTGAAAATAAATTAATTTGGTAAATAAATAGAATTGATATACTTAGAAAATTAAGAACGTAATAATTTAAAGAATTACCAATCGTCTTCTTATTGTGTCAATGCTGATAGAACCCCCAGTTTGCAAGGAGCCTCCCCTCTCGGATGAGCGAGCTTTCTTTCTTGTTCTCTCTTCTTTAAAAATTCCTCGGCTGCCCATTGCCTTAACAAATCATCCCATAAATAATGTAGACACCAGCTTGGCTCCTTCTTCTTCTTTCTAGCATCCGAGAAATCATCGGCCAATCTCTTCCGGGCTTTATACTGAAAATTTAAAGCTACTTGCTATAGCGGTCTTCCCATACACACTTACTCTGCATATCAAAAGTTAAATTTTTGATGGAAACATATTAAACATAAAGTCTTAAACTGCTTAAAAGAATATTTATACCTTAAACCGATTGAAAATCTACTGCTTCAGCGAGTATGGAAAATCACTCCAAGTCACATAATCATAAGTTTTCAAATGACATTGGTGATTATCTTCATAGTCTGCTTGCCTGGTCTGAACCTGCAGTATAACAATAAAAACACATGAAAATATTAGTTAAAACATTATAAAACAATAAAGGAAAAATAGCAAATAACTCTTACCCGTTCCCCTCATGGACGATGATACTGCCATAACGATTATACTGCACTACCTCTGGATCATCATCCTCAGCATGTGTACCAAAGGCTTGTGTAAACAATGTAAAGGGGGGCTCAGTGCTACGGTCTCGCAGGCTAAGACCATAAATGGAAGGAGTAGATGATAAAGATGGTTGCGATCCATGTGGCTGTAATATGGACAGCTGCGATCCATGTGGCTGCAACACAAATTACTGCGATCCATATGGCTGCGACACAGATGGTTATGATCTAAAGTAGATGTGAGGCAGGTGGCTGCGATCCAAGTGGATGTGAGGCAGCTGGATGCCATCCGAATGGATGTGAGGCAGCTGGACTATATGACAGACGTATTGTCCTATGGCCCTGTGATGGCAAACCCAGAGTATGCATTAAAGTATAAGCATGGTGCTGTTGTGGAAGCTCAGTATAGCCATGCGGTGGAGGAAAAGACATAGGCATCGAGTGATGC
Source organism: Nicotiana obtusifolia (assembly GCA_002018475.1). NCBI lineage: Eukaryota > Viridiplantae > Streptophyta > Magnoliopsida > Solanales > Solanaceae > Nicotiana > Nicotiana obtusifolia. The sequence continues at coordinate 19,084 of MCJB01028524.1, forward strand.
ATCTCTGAAGCGGCTGAAAATGAGGGAGTAGCATTATCCGCAGAATTACCCTCCTCCTTTCCTTCCTAGAATGACCCCCAGAACTACTTAGGTCATTGTTACCTTTACCCTTGCCTACCATCTGCTAATATATATTTAGAATGACAAAATAAGAAACTAGTTATAACACGAGAGTGCTTTAAAAAACCAACTTGTTAATCCTCCTCGACGAATTCTTCCTCGTCCAAGAATTCTTCGTCCTCACTTGTTTCAATTTCATCAGCTGATTCTTCGTCCTCATTTTTTATAGTTGTTACTTCATTTATACCAACTTCTTCTAATATGCGTTCAGAATACTCCAAATTATTTTCTAACTGATCATCCACTATTTTGTTAACACTTGAGATATCGTTTTGATATGCAACTTCCAATACATTCTCGACTTCTACCCTACCCACAGGCTTAGTTTTGATTACCACCGACCAATCCGACTTACTCCTCTGCCATGGATAAAGGGAATAATACACTTGCCTAACATTATATGCAATTATGAAGGATCATTGCGATCATACTCCCTTGTATAATTAACCTCAATTATGTTGTATTGCTGATGCACTTTTGTACCTCTTATTGGATTTGGGTCAAACCACTTGCATCTAAAGAGTACCAATTATATTGTATGGACAACATGTATATTCTAGTTGTATTATTTCTTTGACCACACCATAATAGTCAATATCTCCAACATGGTTGCCATCACCACCTTTAACCCACACCCCGTTGTTATTGCTTTTTTTATTATGAGAGCAATCCTTTGTATGAAACTTGTAACCATTCACTATGTACTTAGACATTGTTGTGACCTGAAGCCAGGTCCCCAAGATATATCTTTCAAAAATTTGATTTACACCATTGTTTGGATTATTTACCCACAGATAGTGTTGAAAAAAACTCATATAGAGCTTTAGAAATACTTTAGGATAAACTTACAAAGTCTTTAAACCACGTATCAAAACTCGTATATACAACACCATTACCAAATTGATCCACAAAGTGACTGCGACACATCAAAAATTTGCATCAATGTAATCATTGTATATTTTACATTTTGATTAACAATAAATCTACTCTTACTTAAGAAATGATTGAACTTCGGGACAATTTAGCAACACATGCATTGTAGCTGATTTGTACTAACATCAGTTAAACTTCTCCTTTTAACATCCTTAGAACATCGGCCTAGTTGATTGAAGATGGACATTGATGGATATAATGGATCATTATCCTATGCGACATTGTGCCTATTGGGCCTATTTCTAGAGCATGGCACGTTACTCTCGAAATAGTAAGAACAATAATGTGCAGTTTCCTTTGCAAGATAGGCTTCGCATATAGATCTTCAATCTTATTCCTATACTCAACAAATTGTTTGCATTTTTCAATTGTCCAACATAATATCTTATTAGACAAGAACATTGAAATAAAATAGAATATTACTTCAAACTTATAATAATACCTTTCAAAGGGATACATTCATCTTCATTGAACAAGGCCTCCAAGTCGTGCCTTGTATACAAGCTGGATTGGAAGGTGTTCCATCACATCAAAGAAACCACATGGAAATATTTTTTCCAACTTACTTGAAATTAAAAGAATGTTCTAATCCATCCGAAGTAAGTTTTCTTCCGTCAATGTGGTAGAACACAAGTCTTTGAAGAACAAACTAATCTCTATGATGGGTTTACAGATTGTTTCAAGCAAACCACAAAATGCAATAGGTACTAATGTCTCCATAAAAACATGACAGTCATGACTTTTCAAATGGCTCAACTTCCCTACTTCCACATCCACACATTTTCCCAGATTCGACGCATAACCCTCAGGCATCTTCAAGTTCGTAACGCAATCACAAAGTTGTCGTCTCTCCTTCAAAGTGAATGTGTAACTAGCTTTGGGCTTGAACACCTTACCATTGTTCGCTGTCTGCAAATATAATTCAGGTCACCTGCAATACTCTTGTAAGTCCATTCTAGCCTTCGGGTTAACGTTTGATTTACCTTTAACATCCATCAATGTGTTGAACAACTTGTCAAAATAATTCTTCTCAATATGCATAACATCAAGATTGTGTCGAAGAAGATTATCTGTCCAATAAGCCAACTCCCAAAAAATGCTCTGTTTCGTCCAATTATGAGTAACACCACATTTGGAAAATCTAGAAGGTGGAGCCTCTGTAACTTTAATGAAGTTTTGCACCCTCTCCCAAATGTCCTCACCGAAAAGTATTGGAGGTGGCGAATCATGTTCCACTTTATTCTTTTTGAATGCATTCTTCATCATTCTAAACTCATGATCAACTGGCAAGAACTAACGGTGACAATCAAACCATGATTGCTTTCGGCCATGTTTTAAGGTGAACGCTTTACCATTTTCCATGCAGTAAGGACAAGCTAACTTTCCAGCAGTCATCCACCCATACAACATTGCATACGCAGGAAAATCACTAATGGTCCACATTAAATTAGTACGCAAGTTGAAATTCTGCTTGGTTGATATGTCATATGTTTCAACACCATTAGCTCATCAATCAAAGGTTGCAAATATACGTCAATCAAACTTTTTGGATTACGTGGACCGGGGATAATACAATTTAAAAATATATATGGACTAGTCATACACAAGTCAGGCGGTAGATTATAAGGTGTAAGAAAGACAGGCCAGCATGAATATGATGTCTATCACAACCCAAAATCCACTATAGGTCGTGAAGGCGCCTAATGCCGCCATCATGCAAGCCAACAGTGTTTAATCAACTTAGATACTCATTTTATTATTTCCGAAATCATGAATCCCATTGAATAAGTAGTGTAAAATCTAGTACTCATAGAAAACCCGTGATTTTATTTTCCAATTTCCGTATAAGGTATAAATTACAAGGTGTAATGATAATAAATACGCGAACTACAATAATGAACACCTAGTAGGTACCCCCAAAATCCGGTGTCACAAGTGCATGAGCATTTATTAAGGAGTACAATAATAATACAACATCTATCTAGAATATAAATAAGACAGGATAAAATAAATAGTACGACGGATACTCTGTGGACTGCGATGCGTAGCCTAGAATGCAGCTTGTATGAAGTCTCCTCAACAGCTGCGCCTATGCACCAAGATGATCATCAAATGAACCTGTCAGATCCCGCACATTTAGTGCAGAAGTGCAGCATGAGTACGTAAATCAACGCGTACCCAGTAAGTATCTAGCCTAACCCCAGAGAAGTAGTAATGAGGGATCGACATCGACACTTACTAATGGTCCAATAAATCTATATGGTAAATCATAAACTGATAAGAGTACAATAATAGTAGTGAGGTAAATCTGTAACTAACACAATCTTCCAAAATTTCTTTTATTGATCTCAATTTCTCAGTCTCGTATTCTATCTCGACAGCTAGGAAATATCAAGTGCCAATAACAAACGGATAAGAATTCCCATATAAAACTCAAAGCATCAGTGGAAGAAAAATCTCGCGAATATTTGGAATGCTAGTGATATAACGCACGATTATGCCGAGGTCGTACGGCCAGATCTCAGAAAGAATATTATACTGTCGAGGCAATCGGCACGATCCCATCATAACATTTACACTGCCAAGGGTCGAGCTGCAAGAACTATGGATGCATCTATTATACTGTCGAGGCGAACGACCCGCTCCTATGAGAGTGTGGTACATAATCCTGCCGAGGTGTTCGGCCCGCTCCACAAAAAAGAAAAGGAATTATCGAATTACGAGACACGAGCTTACAATACAGTATATGAACACAAGGTAAGTATAACCTTTAGTGTTTCGGCCTAATGTGTGTATATATATATATATATATATATATATATATATATTTCTAAATCAAGTTCAATTATAATTTCAATTAATTAAGCTAGCAGAATGAATTCAAATATTCCAAATATTACATGGTAAAGTCCTAAGTCTACCCCGACATAAATATGCTTTAGCTACGTACGGACTCTCATCACCTCGTGCATACGAAGCACCCACAACTAATAGCACATAACAATTATATCACATATGGGATAGTTTCCCCCTCAGAAAGTAAGACAGGAGACTTACCTCGCTCCGAAAGTCTATAACTGGCTCCAAAGCTACTCTAACACTCAACTCCAAGCCAAACGTTCCGAAACTAGTCAAAAAATCACAAAAGCCAATAAAAATATACTCCAACATCATAATTAATTAATTCATAACACTTTCCAACTCCGCTTGAAAAGTCAATAAAGCCAACCATCGGGCTCACGTGTCCGGATTCCGAAAATATTTGAAGATAAACTTTACCGATAACACCACAAACCCAAATATACAATTTATTCCTAATCCCATGTCCAATTTCGTGGTAAAAATCCAAAAATACCAATTTCTAGGTTTTCTCTTAAAATCCCACAATTTCCACAAATTTTTCATGTATTTACAAGCTCAAATTCGTATATTTAACTCACAACTTGCAGAAATTACTTACCTCATGATTGATAATGAAAATGACGCTCCACAATCGCTCCAAGGTCGGTTTCAATGGAAGAAATAAAATGAAATGAGCCAAACCCACGAACTTAACAAGGCCCCTTGCCCAGCGATCATCGCACCTGCAGTCACTTGACCGCATCTGCGGTTCCGCAGGTGCGGTCCAAACATCGCATCTGCGGAAACCCCCTGATTCCCAGCAATTCGCTTTTGTGGACAAGAGTCCGCTACTACAGGTCCGCTTATACGGAATTCCTCCGCTTCTGCCCTCCTTCAGCCCAAGGCCCCTTCTTGCTTCTGCTACCAACAGCCTGCACCTGCGAGCTCGCATGTGCAGAAATTCCCTCGCACCTAAGCAACCACAGCCTCTCACCAGCACCGCTTCTACGACCCCTTCTCTGCATTTACGACTTCGCAGGTGGGAATTTTTTCTCGCACCTGCGCGTCCAGACCTTTTTCACGAAAATCGCACCTACGACGACCCCCTACGCACCTGCAGCCACTCCTTCCACACGAGTTACACTATTCTTCAGCAGCAACAGCATCTCCTCAAATCCGAATTCCAATCCGTTTTCAATCCGTTACAAACTCGAGGCCCCCGGGACCCCGTCCAAACGTACCAACACATTCCAAAATGAGATACGGACTTTTCAAGCCTCAAATCACATCAAACCACATCAAAATTATGAATCGACGGCCAAAACCTTTCTTCCAACTTTCCAACCTTCAAACTTTGCCGAACGCGTCCAAATTATACTTAAACATTCCGGAATGATGCCGAACTTCACGTACAAGTCACAAATCACAATACGAACCTATTCCATGGCTTGAAACTCCAAACAGACATCGATAACATCAACATCCACTTCAAACCAAACTTATGAAATTCTAGAACTTCCAAAATACCAACTTTCCATAATAGGCACCAAAATGCTTCCGGACCACCTGATACTCAACCCGAACATACGCCCAAGTCCGAAATCATCATATGAATCTATTGGAACCTTCAAATCCCGATTCCGAGGTTGTTTATTCAGAAGTCAAACCTTAGTCAACCCTTCCAACTTAAAGCTTCTGAATTTAGAATTTTCTTTCCAAATCAACTCCGATCTTTCCGGAATTCAATTCCGACCATACGTACAAGTCGTAATACCTGAAGTGAAGCTACTCAAGCCTCAAGCCGCTGATCGGAATGCTAGAGCTCAAAATTACCGGTTGGGTCGTTACATTTTCCGCCACTTAAACATACGTTCGTCCTCGAACATGCCAAGAACTACTCCGCAGTTGTCCAAAATCATTGTTTAACACCTCGTGCACCTACCCGTGCCACCACAACCCATATGAGTACGTTACCTCGAGCCAAACTGAAGATCCTTCCTATAACCTTAGCCAACAAGCTTTAGAACAAAATTTCAACATCCGGAATTCTCCACGAGACCCAATTCTAACATGCGAACACCGCATCAATCACCACACACTGTATCAACATGATCATGCTCCTCTGTCGAAATCACGCCATGCCTCACATAAGTCGTTTGACCATAATAGCATCCTCCGACCACAATAGCTGAAATTTCACAAATCTGATGCCTGCACTACACCTCGTAACACATGTAAGCCCGGTTCAACCTCTCGCAACACTGCTACGACAAAAGAGATGAGTAGAAACTCATAACCACCTGCCGAATCAGCAAATCATGGAGTCTCACCTCCTGACAAGAACCATTAACTCATTCTAAACTAAATAACGATATTTGCTCTTTAATATACCTTATATAAATCTAATTGCACTGATTTTAGGTCCAATAATCTCGTCTCACCAGTACAAGATGTTAAGGCAATAAGCCACCTTAAAAACCGATCAAGATCTCATATGATGCCATCAATGCGCCGACAAGCCACAACTTGAATATGACACATAAGGAGGAACGAACTCTGGAAAAGAATTACTCAGCCCGCGTAACAAATAAAACGTTCGAACAGATGCTATGAACCCTTCTCGGAGAATGAGAAATAAAATTCACAAGAATAGATATAGGGAACCGTACTCAACATCTCACTATTGCGGCGTGCAACTCGATCCACACATGATATTGTTGCAGCGTGCAACCAGATCCAAACAACATACCCATGGCGGCGTCCCACCCGATCCACACATAACAATAAATAAGGGAATAACCATCAAGCCATAATGCTTATACCTACGAAATACCCGAATATCGACCACAAGCACGCCAAGTGCAAAACTACAACCCTGGGGAGATGGATAGCGCCACACGCTACAAAACGCAGGCACGACTAAGGTGCAATAAATGATCTGCATCTCGAGAGCCATCCTGCTCATATAAGACCACAAGCTACACGGGGCCACAACACATGTGCGAATAATCAAGCCGTCTCACAACCCACATGGAACAATAGAGTATTACATGGTATAGCTTACGACGGGAATAACAACCAACGCCTGAAGACTCCTCCGTAAGCAATGTTATGCTAAATGAATGCATCCGACCTGACGTAGAGCACACATTCACATTAGACCCACCAACAGACCTCAAGACGATCCTGATTATACCATACTGGGCCAACAACCTTTCGAGGATCCACAATGGCTCTATTCATGGCACACACGAGCAGTCGTCCCAATCCGGAACAAATTCCCACAGTTCACAACCAAAGGAATAGCGCCTTCCAGGCATAAACTCTCACAATAACGATGGTACCATAATCTCCATTCTTGGTTTCGATCTTTAACAATCAAGTGACTAACATGTCACATTTATACAGATTTTCCCATGTGATACGTTCCCATGACCTTCCACACCAGGTAGGAAGGTCTGCACCTCCATAGCACCAACAGTGATAATGCTATAAAGCAAATTGAGAATCCGCAAATTAGTACACAAAGCCTCTTACACAGGACACCATTCTCAGGTGACAATAAAGAAAACATCAGCTTACTCTGAATATCTGAATTCTTTTCTGCTCATTCGAGCTCGTGACATTCTTGTCAACACCGAACCGCAACCTTGATCCTCAACTTCCAATTCCCATGCCGCTCACTGCACCTATCATGTCGCTACGCGAGAGTAAACACTTCATCATCTAGAACCCTTTTACTCAACACATTTCAGAGGAACGATGGCAACACACAACCGACTTCCCATAACCGCAGAAAATAAAAACCTCAAGATGCGGTCTAAACCACCATAACTATTCCGGAATCCATCTACACATAATAGGCCATTATAATCAAATACCTCCAAATCAATCAAATTATGGCAGCTGTCAAGCCCGCACGTACCGCCACAAATCACCTGTATAACATTAACACGGCGAAGGAACTGATCATTGCCTCAATCACGTTGATTCAAACCATTACCAACTGACCCAACTTCCTCCGATTTACGCTTGACCTGCCTTAGAAATAATAATAATAGCTCCATTCAAAAACATAAAGAAACTCGATCAATACTCATCCCAAGTGACCCAAATCACGAGATCACACTCTCTAAATATCCACTACAAAAACTCGATCTTTGACCACACAACGGACCCCACCCAAAATCCTTAGACACCGCGCTTACATCCTAGAACCCATTAGAACCACTATTGAGAGTCACCCACTCTGTCGTGGTCCCCGGTATAACCATACTCCAACGCTCTGCTAGCACATGAACACCATCTCAAAGAGGCAACTGACTGACTTCTTTTCCTTGTACATCACACCCACAAGAAGCATAAACTCTGAGTCTTCCCAAAACTGCACATGAATCTATAAGATGAAGTATGGCACACATTTGTTAAGTTCGTCGCTCGAATTACCCCTAATGTTTTATTTTTTAGTCATAATAACCCACCAATGCACCGATAACCAGAAACCGCACAAGCAGACAACCACGCGATCCAATCATAGACGGTGGGCTCCCCCACTTAGCTTTAAGCTACAATTACATAAACCTAGAACCACAAAGATTCCTCCTTCTCAATTACCATGATCTCGCACCTTTAACCCGCCAAATTTCTTGAAATCTTTTGTTAAACATTTCGTGAACATTCCGAATCATCAGCCACAATCACACGACCTCTTACCGAGTAGCAAGTAGAATTCTTCGTAGAAGCTTCATCAACATCACGCAACCGCTAACTTGCTCACAGGAGATAACCCATCTGTGGAATTCCATGCCGACATCTTCCAACGATGTTGCACTGGGTACAATTACCACGCATTCAGTAAACCCGCTTGAGCCCATGCTCGTCCACCAGTTGTACAAGTCTGTTCCTTCCATTGACATTAACTGAAAGTGCGACAATAAGTTCCAAAATTGGAGTCATGTTGCATCCAAAAACGGTAATCAAGTTTTCACTTCCCTCTTCATTTCAAGCAAACTCCTCTTTGCCATACTCAATCTTCCTCGGTGCAGCAGCTTCCATCTCAAATAAAATCCGTAGACCTAGTCGCTCCCACCATGATTCCCAAATCGCTCTAAACTTTTCTTGAGGCATGTGGCTATCCTTCCACAAAATCACTATGCTACTCTGCCACTCTCACTTCGGTTAAACCATCTCCTTTAAGCAACTTCTCGACCTCTGCTCTTCATACTTGATCTGCTAGTAATTCAACAACCGCGAGACACCTCCCCTGATGTCCTTTCTCATCCTTCGTTGCCCAAATGTTGCCTCAAATCAAATCCATACCTGTAGCACCTGAACTAATAAATCGCTACCAACTCTAAGCCTCCTAGAAGATCATCTTTCTCGAGCCATCAACATTAGAAATACCAATTTGATTCTGAAATCGCTACACACCGCTATCTCTGACAATCACTTCTCAGGCACCATTTCACAACACCCTGCCCCGAAGGCAAATCAAAGAAGACCATAACACCGGCGGACCTTAATGCGTTCAAACAAGGACGATGACACCACCCCACAAATGAGAATTCCACCTCGCTCGAAAATATCAAGTCCTGTTACTCCATTACCCAAAGCTTGAACATCCATAGTCCGATTGCCTTTCATTCGCTGGATTTAAATGCCGAACCTCTAAATCGTGCACTGAGAAATCCTCCTTTCAAGTCATTCACTGCCTCGACACATAAACAAGCACCCTACCATTACACCAACATTGTGCGATAACAACGCATGAACCTCATAATAATCCATGCATAGCCTTGAAATTATAGGCAATACAGATATTGGGCTGAAATGACGAAACACCCTTCCGTAAGGTAAAGATAATAGCCCACTCGAATACGCAGGGAAAAACATCTTGCACCACATTTGCGGTACCATTTACAACTCCTCGATGCCCAATTGATAACAAGTGCCCCACGTCGCATAAGATTGAGCTGGAAGAAAATGAAGGCATAAGCTTTAATAGAATCTTAGTTAATCAAAGGTGATTAATCAACTTAGTTACTCATTTTATTATTTTTGAAATCATGAATCTTATTGAATATCAATTTCTCAATCTCGTACTCTATATCGACGGCTTGGAAATATCAAGTGCCAATAACAAACGGATAAGAATTCCTATATAAAATGCAATGCATCAGTGGAAGGAAAATCTCGCGAATATTCGGACTGCTAGAATCATTACGCACGATTATGCTGAGGTCATATGGCCAGATCTCAGAAAGAAAATGATATTGCCGAGGCGATCGGCCCGATTCCATCACAACGTGTACACTACCGAGGGTCGAGCAGCACAAACCATAGATGCATCTATTATACCACCGAGGCGAATGGCCCGCTCCCATAAGAGTGTGGTACATAATCCTACCAAGGCGTTCAGCCTGCTCCACAAGAAAGGAAAGGAATTATCGAATTACGGGACGCGAGCTTACTATACAGTATATGAACTCAAAGTGAGTATAACCTTTACCGTTTCTCAACTAACTTGCCAACAGCTCAAGGAAATAAGGCTCGGCCTAATGTATTTGTATATATTTCTAAATTAAGTTCAATTATAATTTCAATTAATTAAGCCAGCAGAATGAATTCAAATATTTTAAATATTATATGGTAAAGTCCTAAGTCTACCCGGACATAAAAAAACTTTAGCTACATAGTGGCTCTCATCACCTCGTGTGTACGTAGCCCCCACAACTAATAGCACATAACAATTACATCACCTAGGGGGTAGTTTCCCCCTCAAAAAGCTAGACAGGAAACCTACCTCGCTCCGAAGTTCCATAACCGGCTCCAACGCCACTCTAACACTCAACTCCAAGCCAAACATTCTGAAACTAGTCAAACAATCACAGAAGCCAATAAAAATATGCTCCAACATCATAATTAATTAATTCATAACACTTCCTAACTCCGATCAAAAAGTCAATAATGTCAACCCTAAGGCCCACGTGCCTGGAGAAGATAAACTTTATCGATAACACCACGAACTCAAATATATAATTAATTCCTAATTCCATGTCCGATTGCATGGTAAAAATCCAAAAATACCAATTCCTAGGTGTTCTTCTAAAATCCCACAATTTCCATAATTTTTCATGTATGTACAAGCCCAAATTCGTATATTTAACTCACAACTTGTTGAAATTACTTACCTCATGATTGACGATGAAAATGACGCTCCAAAATCGCTCCAAGGCCGGTTCCCATGGAAGAAATAAAACGAAAATGAGCCAAACTCACATACTTAACAAGAGCCTCTGCCCAGCAATCATCGCACCTACGGTCACTTGACTGCATCTGCGGTTCCGTAGGTGTGGTCCAAACATCGTATCTGCGAAAACCCCATGACTCTTAGCACTTCCCTTTTGGGGGTAGGAGTCCCCTTCTGTGGAATTCCTCCGCTTCCGCGAAATTCCTAGGCTTCTGCGCTCCTTCAGCCCAAGGCCCCTTCCCGTTTCTGCAACCAACAGCCCGCACCTGCGAGCTCGCAAGTGCGGAAATTCCCTCGCACATGCGCAACCACAGCCTCTCACCCAGACTGCTTCTGTGACCCCTTCTCCGCATCTGTGACTTCGCAGTTGCGGAATTTTTCCTCGCACCTGCACCCCTAAACCTTCTTCACGGAAATCGCACCTCCGACAACCCCCTACACACCTGCGTGACCGCACCTACGGCCACTCCTTCTGCAGGTGCGATTACTCCAGTCTTCAGCAGCAAAAACATCTCCTCAAATCTGAATTCCAATTCGTTTACACTCCGTTTCAAACCTGAGGCCCCCGGGACCCCATCTAAACGTACCAACACATCCCAAAATGTGATACGGACTAAGTCAAAGCCTCAAATCATGTCAAACTGCATCAAAATTACGAATCAATGTCCAAAAACCTTTCTTCCAACTTTCTAACCTTCAAACTTCGCCGAACGCGTCCGAATTATACTTGAACATTCCAGAATGACGCCAAACTTTACGCACAAGTCACAAATCACGATACAAACCTATTCCAAGGCTTGGAACTCCAAACGGACATCGACAACATCAAAATCCACTTCAAACCAAACTTATGAAATTCTAGAACTTCCAAAATGCCAACTTTTCATAATAGGCGTCGAAATGCTTCCGGACCCCCTGATACTCAACCCGAACATACGCCCAAGTCCGAAATCATCATATGAATCTATTGGAACCTTCAAATCCTGATTCCGAGGTTGTTTACTCAGAAGTCAAACCTTAGTCAACCCTTCCAACTTAAAGCTTCCGAATTTAGAATTTTCTTTCCAAATCAACTCTGAACTTCCCAAAATTCAATTCTGACCACACATACAAGTCATAATACCTGAAGGGAAGCTACTCAAGGTCTCAAACCGTTGATCAATGCGCTAGAGCTCAAAATAAGCGGTCAGATCGTTATAGTGTCGTAAAGATAGAAAAAGGCGTGAATCCATCCGCACAAAAACCTAACCGAATGTTCCTTGGTTCACTAGCATAATATGAATATGTCCTATCAAAGACCTTCCAAGCTTCTCCATTTGAAGGATGAAACACAACACCAAGTGGTCTTCTATTTTCAAAGTGCCATCTCATATGAGGAGTGGAACTCATCGACGTGTATAACCTTTTTAACCTAGGTATAAGAAGTAAATAATGCATCGCCTTCGCAGCAACCATATTTTCGCTGGAAAGCCTCTTGAAACGAGACTTTTCATAGAATTTACAACTTTCTAAACTTGCATCATCTTTATAGTATAACATGCAACCATTTTCACAACAAGTAATTCTAATTGACGACAGTCCTAACTTAGAAATTAATCTCTTTGCCTTATAGAGATAACCAGGTAAGTTGATATCTGGGTCAACGAGTTCACTCATAAGGCCAATGAAAGAGTCCATGGCTGCTTGAGAAATGTTCCAATCAGCTTTGATACTTAGTAATCTAACCGCAACAGACAGCTCAGAGTGCGAACTTCCTTCACGTAATGGACGACTAGCTTCCTCTAATTGTTCATAAAAACGTTTTGCATCATCGCTAGGAGCTTGTTCAACATTTTCATCTTCCTCAACCCCGAAGTGCATCCCAAAAGCATCTGCAACCATATCATGAATTCTAGAATCTTGATTCCTATTCTCCACCGACCTACTACTTTCACCCGCAACTATGTTATGAAATATTTCAAAGCTACCATCAATCTCTCCATGATTAGTCCACAAAAAGTAATTCTCTATAAACCCCCTACTATAAAGATGCATCTTAACTTCCTTCGATTTTTTAAACTTCACACAATCACACTTTACACAAGGACAGCTAATTACTCCTTCAATTTTGGTATGATGAAAGTGACACTACATGTCTTATAAAGTCATCAAACCCCTTCAACAAAACTCCTCTCTCAATCCCTGCCGATTAGGATAATTCCCATTATACATCCAAGTATGCTGCTCCATCTATACAATGAAAAAAACGAAATTGAGATATTTCCATAAGTAATTATGATAACTAATTGTGATAAATTATAAATTAATTAATTAATTAATTATGATAACTAATTAATTAAGATAAATAATTCCACAATTTTAAATGAAGTAATTAATATTGAGTTAATTAAGATAACTAATTGTGATTTTTTGTTAATTAAGATAACTAATTAATTATGATAAGTAATTCTACAATTATAAATTAATTAATTTATATTGAATTAATTAAGTTAATTAATTTTGATATTTTTTTGTTAATTAAGATAAATTAATTAACTAATACTATTTAAACATAAACTATAGCATAGAAAGATATTGAACTTGTAGCATCAAATCCTAATAGAACAATAATCTAATTTCAATCAACAAAAAACCGTAAATTAAACAATAACCTAATCAACAATAAACACTTATAGAACAATAACCTAATCAACAATAAACCCTAATAGAAAAATAACCTAATTTCAATCAACAATTAACCTTAAATTGAAAATCAATAATAAACCCTAATTTAATTTTAAATTAATAAATTTGGATAACTAACCTTCAAGAGAGAAATGGGGAGCAGTGGTGGTTGTGGGGTTGTAGTGGCAGAAGGTGTGGCACCGACGGAGCAGTGGTGGCAGTAGCTGTGGCACCGGTGGAGCAGTGGCTGGACATGGGGGTTGGTGGAGCAGTGGTTGGAACATGGGGTTGGTGGAGAAGTAGGTGTGGAGCAGTAGATGTGAAGCAGTGGGGGTGGGTGGCAGCGGCGGAGCGGTGGGGCAGTGGTGGGGAGGTATTTGGAGCTTGGGTGCGAAGGTGGAAGAGAGATAGAGAGATTGAGAAAAGAGAGAAATGGGGAAGAACCCGTCTGCCTAGGACCTAAATTAAACATCTCCGACCGACTTCGATGGAAACAGTGTCGGTACAGTTAAGTAACTATTTGACGATAAAATAACCGACCGAAAACGGTCGGTAAGCTGAGTTGTAAATTTTTTAAAAATTATCTATTTACAATACCGAGTAACTTGACCTAATCGTGGAATTTGACCGAGTATATATTGTTGTTCCTATAACTTAAGTTTAATATAGCACTATATATGTTATCTTTAAATGTGTTCTAGCGTGTTGGATGTCGATACTTAGACTCGATTGCTCACACATTAAAACTCAATATTTAATTTACTAAGATCACCAGTATGCCCGAGCGTTTTATCAATTAAATTCAAGAATTATGCATGCACTAGGTTAAATAGAGTGATAAATAATATATCATAAGTTAATCAAATATAATTGAATTTTCAATTGATCCACTGATCAAGTATCCAAACAAGGTACTAATCAGGTGATCGAGAATAAAATATCAAAGCATGTCATACACTAGAGTATCTAAGTGTAAACGACTTAGAGTATATAAAGCACTCACATAATGTAGTGTCATCTATTATATATGACGTACGTGCATGCCTTATTAGATTTCTTTATCAAATATAATTGAATTTTTAATCGATCCACTGATCAAGTATCCAAGCAAAGTACTAATAAGGTGATTGAGAATAAAATATCGAAGCGCGTCATACACTAGATTATCTAAGTGTAAGCGACTTAGAGTATATAAGTATGTAAGGCACTAACATAGTGTCATTTATTATATATGACGTGGGTGCATGCCTTATTAGATCTCTTTATCAATACTACGCACAAAAACTTGATCAGTGGATAATTGGCAAACCAATATTATTTTATTTTAAATATATTTAGTTGATTGTTATATTAACTCATTTACTTATATATGATTGTCATAATGCTAATAGTTTCTTTCGTTTATTTAATTTGTGATACATATATACATGCTAAAGAAATTTAATACTGTTCTATTTTATATTTCATTAATTCATAACTAATAATGCATGATGTAGATTAATCGATATATGTCAAGAAGTTTTTTATTTGTCTTTTATATTGATGAATGCATCTACGTTAATTTTTTAATTTATAAGTCGATGAATCAATTTAATAATTATTCAATATATACATATATATATATATATATATATATATATATATATTTGATGATCAATTATACTAATTAGATTATTGTTTATAATATACATATATATACAAACACACACTCTTTGTTGTACTACTTTAACTATATATAACTTATTATAATATATATTAATGCATTCATTCTTTGTGTCATAAAATAAAGTAGTATTACGATTATATTTATATTATTTATATAATAAAATAAAATGTAATCTAATAGTTTGACCATGTTTGACTTAAGAACCAACCGAAATTGGTCAGTTATTTTTTAGAAGTTACAGTTACCGACCAATCCCCCTGTACAAACCGACCAACTTTGGTCGGCAATTTGAAATATAAATTTTATACATCTTTTAAAATAATAATATAATCATTAAAATTAAAATTGTGGGATCGGATAATCAATCAATGTTGGTCGGTAACTAAAAATATGCTTTGACTAAGCAAGTCTAACCATTCTGGTCAAATTGTTGACCACATTACTGACCGATTTTGGTCGGTAATCCTTTTCTTTTTATTTTACCAGAATTTACCGACCAACTTTGGTCGGTGTGTTATTTTAAAAAATTGTAAAATATATTTTTGATATTTTTCGTCCGCGTTGGTTGGTTTTCTGGTTTCTTTCCTGGACCGACCAACTTTAGTCGGTTGTGGCCGGACGAAAAATAGCGGATTTTTAGTAGTGATATATTATATTTTGAACACCTTTAACACAATTGTATGAGGCAGTCCAACAGTTCAGGATGTTCAAAGTGACATGTTGTTCACGTGTTCAAAATTCTGTCAATTTTATTTGCTAAAACTAAATGGAGACCACTATATAGATCTATTTGATTCTTTTTTTATCTAAATTTTTTTTAATAAAATAACTCTTAAACTTAAAATTTGTGTAGAAATTAATAACTAATCTTCAAAGTAACCTTTACTCTTTTTGAATGAATTACAGTCAGTAAAGTAATCTGGTGGAAGGGGTCCATAGAAAAAAAATTGGCTTCTTTTTCTTTTTTCTATTTTTAGAATAGAGAAAGAGTCGAAACTAAGGGTACGCTCTCTAGAAGATTTGCTCGGAGCTTTTTTTTTTCACTTGGTCGCCTGCTATCTTGAAACCTCTTTGCTTGCGGGGGCAGGAGTGGAAAGAGCGCTTATTTTTACTAAAGTTATTCTTAAATAAATTTTATAATTTAAAAGTCAAGCTCTGCAAAAATTTCTTCAATAAAAGCTCTTTACAAACTACAAATCCTCTCGAATCTAATATTGTCTTTTTGTTATTTTAATTTTTGATTTATAAAATTATAGTTCTATTAAATTTTTTTTTATTGTTTAGCTAAATGTTGCCTAGTTTGATCAAAGAATATTGGAATACCATTCATCGATAAAAAAATATTGACTTGTTTAAAGTTTGAACGCCCTTGACAAAATTCCTTGCTACGCCACTGATTGGAACCGAAATAACAATATATCATGCGCATATAAAAATATATATAATTTAATATGATTCTCTCAATAACCTACATATAATCGATTCACTAAAATAAAATAGAGAGCATAAAAACATTGAGAGAAAATTCTCTCAATAAATAAAACTCTCTTAACCTAAGAGACTACAATTTTAGATGCTATGTGTTGTTGTGTGAGAAGGAATCAATTTATAAAAGTACAACATTTCTCATAGAACCAAGTTATCAGTCAAATGTGAAAGAGACCTTCTTCATCAAGAATTTTTTTTACCAAGAAAATCTTTTTAATTATGATAGAAAAGCACGACAAACCCTAACGGTATCCAATATGTATACATGTTGTCACAAGTATCACTGGCTAATCCTCAAACAAATTAAACTCTTGTGATATTATGAAAATCCTACGACGGGACCTATTCTCGTTATGAGGGAGTTCATTAAAATTCGAAAAATCAGATTAAACCAAAAATCGAATTAAATCGACCAAAAAAATTTATACTTTTTAGGTTTGATTTAGTTTTAGTTTTGAATTTTAAAAATCGATGAAATTTAATTTAGTTTCGGTTTTAATCGAAAAATAATCGGAAAAAATCAAACCAAACCGACTACAGAAGTAGCTATTTAAATTTATTATTACACTTATATATATATATATGTATATTTTTATATAAAATTTCTAAAATTTTATGGTACATATTAGTCATTTGTATTTTTAGTCTAGTTCTTTGCTATTATAATAATCTAATTCTTTGCCTTTATATTCTAGTTTGATAGGTAATTTTCTTTTGCTAAGTACAAGAATTTATTTCATGTTAAAAATAATTAAGTTTTAATTGAGTAATTAAATTATTTATCAATTCAATTCAATTATTATCTATATATTTTGGTAAAAGATAGATTACTCAAAGAGCAATTATTTTGAGAGTGTTACATTGAAAATGTACTCGCGGTAATATGTGTTTGGTAGTGTATGTCTCATATTTAAGAAAAAAAACCGATAAATAATTGAAAAACGGACAAAAACCGATAAAAATCGAATCGATAAAAAACTAACTTAATTGATTTGGTTTGGTTCCAATATTTGAAGGACTAACTTACTTGATTTGATTTTTTTTAGAGAAAAATCGATCCAAACCGAACTATAAACTCCCTTGCTCGTGACGTGAACTTCCTTGTAACAACTACATTGCTCCCAATACTTCCAGCATTATTTACTTCAAGCTTCTTGATTATTTGGAATTAATAATTCTATTTCTCAAGAAGATATTGTAGCATAAAAAAAGACATTGTAGCATTCATGACTATGAATAAAATGTTTCCCCTTTACATTTACTAATTATTATTTAATTGTTCATTTTCAGTTACCTAGTTACTAGTCTTTCTGTTCTCGATTCCTTTGTATATTTTAGCATAAACATAGACTTGACAAAGAGTATGATTTAGGGAAGCTAGAGGGAGAATCGGGATTGAAATTTATAGATTCTTATAGCAACGTACAATTAATATTAAAATAATAATTAAATTTATAGCAAATATTTATAAATTTATAGTAAATATTTTAATATATATTCATAGGCAGAATAGTTTAGAATCCCTTGAACTTGGCAACTTTTGTTTAGTTTCCCCTTAAACTTCACGTGGTCTTTAATACCCTTTTGAACTTGGTAATTTTATAACCTCGACCCCCTAGACGCTGACAATCCATGGGAGTGTGACACGTGCGCTACCATATGAATTCTTTTGTCCATGTGGCATTTCTTTTTAATAATATATATATTTTTAACTTTTTAAGTTCATCAACTATTTAATTATTTTTTTCTTGTCAAAATCTATCTAAAAAAAGCTAGAAATAACGTTGTTTTGGGTATAATTTTTTATGTGGCTAAAGGTAATGATATTTTAATTAAGTTACTTTTACATATTTGGTCAGAAAAAGAAAAATATTAACATATTATCATTGCATCTAAAAAAAGATATTGTTGGAACTCCGTATATTGGCTAATTAAATATTTTAGCTAAAAATAATAAAATTCTGACCAATTTGCGAATTTGACTCAGAAAGAAAGGTATGATTTAAATAAATAGTCGTTGCATGAAAATAAAAATAAAAATACACAGTATTTTTTCCTTTTCGTAGGAAATACACCATTTGAACTTTATTATTTTGACTAAATCTTCTTTTTATTTGGTTAAAATAAATAGAGTTTTAACTAACTATTATAGATTTGGACAAAAAAAGGAAAAAATAAGAAATACAGTTGAAACATATATTTATTGTATTTAGAAAAACACAATTTGTAAAGTATGTGATGTATATTCTTTTTTTTCTTCCATACGACTAAAAAAGAGTATAGTTATGCTCTTTGCCATATCAGCATTTAAGGAGGTCAATTATTAATTTTTAAAATCTAAAAAGATATTAAAAATCACATAAAATTAAGAAAAAACTAAATAAAAATTGTGAAGTTTAGAGTTCCGAACATTTTTTCCTATATTCATAGTATGAACAAAAACTATTGAATTTACGTCAAACCTAACTCTCTAGATCCACTGCTTCGAAAAATCCCATTTACATACAGTAGTATGGGTATTATAGTCAATAGAAAGGACTGTGGTACAACATGTGGCAAAATATGGGACACACGAATATCATGCGGCGACCCTTAGTGCTTCTGTTTCTATTTCATTTCAGTAAAATACAAAACATTGCCAATGTAACGTAATCTTCAAATGTAGGTCCCATTTTTTCCACTTTGTCATCTTCAGCTTCTTGTCGGTATCCAATCCATTAAAGTGGGACCCCAATATTATCTCAATCTTTGACCCTTCCGTAAAATAGCCAAATTCCATCCAAAACTCGGGTTTTAGGTTTCTATGGCTTTTCACAATATTGAAATTAAATAAATGTTTTTTTAGAATTTTTTACGCATAAAAAATAAATTTTTCATGTGTAAAAGTAAATTCATCATGTGTATAAAAAAGATGGGGTCATAAAATTTTAAAATAAATTTGTAACAGGCCACAAAATTATTTGATTCAACCCGGGGTTTTACCTCCCCCTCCCAAAAAAAAAAAAAAAAAAAAAAGAAACAACCCACCTTGAAAAAATGGACAAGTAAAGTCCACCTATTTTGTACTGGGGTTCCATCATTGCAAAAATCAAATACAAAACGTAACTTCAAGGACATGAGTGAATGAAGAGGATAACGAATGGCAAAATTCATCTATTTCTAATCTTTGATGGAAATTTTTAACCTTTTCCCTTTTTGTACATGAAATCGCTTTTCTTTTGTCAAATTTGCAATCGATTCGCATTCTCTACTGGCTTTGGAAGTATTTGTTTGTGTAACGGATCAAAAATCCGTAGAAACAGATGAATCTTGTACTGTCCGATTGCTCATTTAAGGTTCAATTGACTTTCAAACTAAAAGTCCTAAGCATATTTGATTGTCAATTAATTAACCAATTCTTCTTCCAAGTTCGGAAAAACTTAAAGTCCGTTTGAATTGATTTATTTTAAGTATTTTTAAACAAAAATAAAGTTATTTTGTAGTGTCTGGATAAAGAAAAAAGTACTTCTAAACACTTATTTTTAAAATGATGAAAACAGGCCAAAGTAAAAAGTTAGGATTCCTAATTTATAATTTAAAATTATTTTAACTTAAAATTCACTTAAAATTCAAGCTAGAAGCTCTTTCTAGCTTCTTTTTCCCTTCTTTGAAGTTGATCTCTTTTATGCTTCCGGAATTAATCTTTGTTTACTTCCGTCCGATATATTAGTGATAGATTTTGATTGATTGCCGACTATTTCTGCGGATAATTGAGTCATTCGTTTATAAGATCCAGGTCGCGAGGTTTGTTCCTGTGGCAACACTGGACAAGGTCCATTTCTTAGTATTGTACATCATACTAAAAAGCCTCAACTTTCGTTGATTTGAGATTCATGTTAATATCGTTGTCCTCTCGGAAAGAAAGAGAGAATACATTGTGGCTAATTTGTCGTGTGACTTATATGGTCAAGTTGAAAAACTCAATTTATTTTAAATAGTGTTTTTTGTTTAAAAATATTTTTGATGATGAGCAGTTTATATTTGGTTAATTAATTTAAAAAATATTTTTGAGCAACAATTAGTATTTGGCCAAACTGTAAATAAATGTTTTTAAGTGTAGTTTTCTCAAAAGTGCTTCTGAGAAAAATTACTTTTTCTACTTCTCCAAAACTGATTCTGCTTCTACTCAAAAGTACTTTTTTTTTTCTTCTAAAAGCTTGACCAAACATTTCAACTTTAAGAAAAATATTTTTTTTTAAAAAGTATTTTTCAATTTTGAGAAGCTTGGCCAAACAAGCTATTAGTAGTCAATAAAGTGTTAAGTATTACTATAAACAATCAAAGTTTAAATTTCATCTTACACAAACAAAGTTGCATGATTTCTTTCCATCTATTTAAGCATTATTAACAGAAATAGTAAAGGGCAGCAGGTGGACTAAGTCCGTTATGCGCGGAGCTTGGAGAAGAGTCGGGCTATAAGAGTCTATTATACACAGTTTTACTCTATATTTTTACAAGAGATTATTTTTAAGGCTCGATTTCGTGACCTTTTAATCATATATTAGTAACTTTACCAATTACATTAAAATTTTTCTATAAAAATAAATTACTGAATACTAATGAATGAAAATAAGTATTCTTCGAAATTATTTTAAGTGCACACAAGTTGAGTCAAGGTCAGGAAAAAAAGTAGGTAAATTGCCTCTTTGTATCCAAGAATTCTTAAAGATAAGATTAAGTAGATATGAAGATTGGCGAAAAAGAAGCCAAGTCAATAGGTCCTTAATCGAGTATACTTATCTGTTACCATTACGGATGTCTGACACTGCGTTCACTATTACAAATTGCAGAATAGTCTAGGAGATATTTATATTTATTTCACAAAGTTTTATCCAAATATTTTTCCTCTATCAAATTAATATTTTAAACGCTTCTGATTATTGATTAAATTTATGTGGTATTGAATCTGCAGAATTAGGCAAAATGTTTGAAATGCACGTTTATAAAGCGAGTGTAAACAGTAAATTTAATTTAAAATTGATATGAGATTTAAATCAAATTTTTTAGTGCAAATCATTAATTTAATTACTGCCTGCAAATGCAAATTATTGTTTGCACTTGTTCACTTTTTCCCTTTCTTCCCCATTTTCATTCCCTTCTCTCTACCCTCAAACACTCAAAGAAAAAAAAAGAACAAAATGATTTCGTGACCACTTAAACTTGTATCGATTGCAGACCCGATATATGAACTCTTGGATTTCCCATTTAAATACCTCTACTTAAGAAAATGGCTACTAATAAACACATTTGACCGTTGACTATATTTATGTGACAATATTACAGCTAATGTGGACAATTACATATTAATCAAGGGTATAAAACAAATGAATACGATAAAAGATAAATAGTTAATAATAAAAAATAAAAAAAAAACACATTTTCTTCACTCATGTTCGCCCCCTCCCCCTCCTTAATTGTCGGCCCCTTTCTCCCCGTCCCCCAACCCTCATCCCCCATTTCTCTTCGTCTTCCTTTCCCCTCTCTTCTCCTTTTATTCCAAATTAAGTTCATAATTAAAATTTTGATAAAGTACACTCCAAAGCTTCATATTCAACCATTATATCAGATTATTTTTCAGTTTTTAACTATCAATCACACTTTAAAGCTTATATTAGAGAAAAGTCTACTTCCATGATCATAAAAACAAATCCACTAGATCAAGAAAGATGAAAGAAACAGGATCTGATTTTTGTAGTATGAATGGGTAACAGAAATTGAAAAGCAAACAGTTTTTGTTATTTTTTTATTTGTTGAAATATTTTGTAATTTGTTGGAAAGAATTGGGTCTGATTTCGCTCATGATAAAAATTATTCGTTGTTTCCTGATTTTTCTAATCTCTTTGATTTTTGGACGTGGTGTATTTCTCTATAAGTTTTGGTGAATTTTTTCTCTATGATTTTTTGTGGTAAAAGTCGAACTTGAAGGTTTTGCAGATGGATCTTATTTTGTAGGTGAGAAGAAGATAAAACAATGAAAGTGAAAGGTATTAGGTGGGAGAGAAAAAAGACAATCGCTTGCTAAAATTTAAAAACTTTCAGGTGATTCTCAATTCTGGAAGGTTTTTTCCGCCGAGTTCTGATGGAGCGGAACGGATATGTGTAGAAAAATTAATTTGACAAAAAAATAAAAAGAAGTGGGACCTTCTATAGACAGGTGTCAACAAAACATGAATGAATGGAAGATGTGGTTACGCAATATTAAATTAAATCCATGTCAGCTGCAAATGAACAACACGCACCGTCACAAGTGTTTATTAGTAGCCATTTTCTCAAGTAGAGTTGTTCAAATGGGAAATCCAAGAGTTCATATATCGAGTCTGCAAATCGATACAAGTTTAAGTGGCCACGAAGACATTTGGCAAAAAATAAATTCACCTTTTCATATATATTGCTACTAAATTCGATCAAAATTCAATTTTATTTCTCTCTGTATATATATAATACATATTTGAATAATCACACCTTAAATTTTTCCTCCTCGAATTCCCCAAACCCCAATTTCTAGTTTTTGTTCCCTGTGTACTATAATTAAAATTCGATTTTGTTTCTCTTTTGTATATAATACTATAGATTGGAGCATACACAGGCGAGAGAAGGCACCGAGTAATTGGAGATGAGAAAAAAATCACCGGCGAGAATTCCCGATGGTTGGAGGTAGTCTCTGGCGGAGGTTGTTGAAAGTGGCGGCATAGAGGTGGGGGTTAGTGGTGTTGCTCCGACGGCAATGATGCCGAAGAACGACTAAAAAGCTCAACAAGTTGCCGGATTTAGCTTCATTGAATATCGCCGGCTATATAAGAGTCATTGCCGGCAAAAATTCTGGCCAAAGTTCCGGATCTAAAACCCATATGATAGCAGAAACATAAAATAAGAAGATAATGGGGTAAGGATAAGAGGAAACGGGAAAAGTATCGATCGGAATAGATGCGCCGGCCAGCTAGTGATTAAATGAAGAGGAAGAAAGGTGTTGAGAGAGATGATTTGAGGGAAAATAGCAAAGAAATAAAAAATGAAGTAGAAAATTTTGAAATGAAGTGAAAAAATACTGATGTGGCATAAAAAATCTAAGGTGCACATGGACGTGTCATTCACATAGGATCATTGAAGAGCACGCAAGGTCCAGAGGGTTTAAAAGAGTTGTTTTGATCGAGTAAATGTGTCTGAATGAAACTTTGTGGAGTATAGGGATCGGAATGTCAAACTGGAATAATTACAAGTGTTTCCTAGTACCCAATCAAGAACATTTCTTCTTCTTATAGTTCCTTCTTGTCCCTTATCAGAGGTGAAATTAAATGTGCTACAAATTAATATTACAATCATAGTATAACTAATTTCGAAATTACTGATATCGAAATAAAAATCCAATCAAACGTGAGATAAAATAATTTTTTATTTTATTGCAAAATTATTTTCCCTTATTCGACGAATCAAAAAACGCCTGAGAATCTTCTAGTAAGCACTAGCCTTTTTGTTGGTATTACTTGTATATTTGCATTTCTAATTTTTATTATTTTTAATCTTTTGTTAGATCTGATTGATTTTTGAGATATTTTAAATCTTTTGAAATAACTTATTTACTTGTAATTTTAGATTTTACGTTTTCCTATTTTAACACCTTTAATCATTAAGTTTAGCATTTGTTGTTGGCTTGTAAAAGAAACACACTAGGAGAATCATATTAAGTTTAGCATTTGTTGTTGGCTTGTAAAAGAAACACACTAGGAGAATCACATCAAATATTGTCCACATTGTATTTTAAATCTAAATAAGCCAATTATTTCATAGTACATCTTTGCGATTTGACAACTTGATCAGTTGTACATTAAATAACGATCATATCAACATCTGAACAAATAAGTGGGCGGCGTTATCATTATCAAGGATTGAACCCCATGCATTGCTAAATTTTTACCGAGCAAAATGCGTAGTTTACCCATCAACTTTTTAGTCAAATTCTTACTACACATCCAATAAACACAGGTAAACCTTTATACATTCAACCTTTTCCAAGTGTGTCTAAAACCCCCCAAAGTTGACCAGGCCTTCTAATAATTCATAGGGTATATTACACGCGCTTGACTTACCATTGACCATTATAACACCCGCCCATTTGTCTAATAAACCTATTATATTACCCGACCCGACCCACTCCGATTAAAAACCTAAGTGCAAATAACCCCAAAACAACTTCTCCATTTATCGACTCTTCTTTCTTCTTCCATTGAAGGCATTGAAGGAGATCCGTCCAGTGCATGTGGATATGATCTGC
Organism: Nicotiana obtusifolia; assembly: GCA_002018475.1. Taxonomy (NCBI): domain Eukaryota; kingdom Viridiplantae; phylum Streptophyta; class Magnoliopsida; order Solanales; family Solanaceae; genus Nicotiana; species Nicotiana obtusifolia. Next base: position 44,353 of record MCJB01028524.1, read on the forward strand.
ATCGGGTAATTTTACCACTCACAAGCGGTTGATTTCAAGTCCTTCAGGTGAGTATGCACATATGTAACGACTTGGCCGGCCATTTTGAGAGTTGTAGCTCCATTCTCCCATTTACTGCTCATTTTGTACTTTATAGCTGTTATGTGACTTGTCGGGGTAGTCGGTTCGGGTCTGGTGAGATTTTAGAATGAAATGAGACACTTAGTCTCAAGGTTGAAAGCTTAAATTGAAATGATTGACCGGATGTTGATCTTTGAGTGAATGACTCCGGAACGGAGTTTTGATGATTTCGTTAGCTCCGTTAGGTGATTTTGTACGTAGGAGCGCGTCTGGATTGTGATTTGGAGGTCCGTAGTGAAATTAGGCTTGAAATGGCGAAAGTTAAGATTTTTGGAAAGTTCGACCGAGAGTGGACTTTTTGATATCGGGATCAGATTCTGATTCCGGAAGTTCGAGTAGGTCGGCGGTGTCATTTGTGACTTCTGTGCAAAATTTAGGGTCAATCGGATGTGATTTGATAGGTTTCGGCATCGTTTGTAGAAATTGGAAGTTCAAAGTTCATTAGGCTTAAATCTATGTGCGATTCGTGTTTTTGATGTTGTTCGAGATGATTTGAAGGCTCGACTAAGTTTGTATGATATTTTGGGACTCGTTGGTATGTTTGGTTGAGTTCCCAAGGGCCTCGGGTTGATTTCGGATGGTTTTCGGATCGATTTGAAGTTTGAGGGAATGCTGAAGCTCACCAGCTTCTGGTGTAATCGCACCTGCGAAGTGGGGATCGCAGGTGCATTCTTGCAGAAGTGAGAAGGGAGCCGAAGTAGCGGCCAAGGAGGAAGTGAGCAGAAGTCGCAAGTGCGAGGTTATTTTCGCACTTACGTGGTTGGAGATGTGGCATGAAGTACGCAGAACCGGAGCTAGGCTGGCTGGGCAGGGCGCAGGTGCGAGTGAGGCTCCGCAGATGCGGAGTTGAGGTGAGGCCTGTTGCCGCAGAAGCGGATGGAAGGCCGCAGAAGCAGCTCCGCAGGTGCGGAACCTAGAGCGCAGATGCCGGCTTGGGGGAGTTAAGTGATTTCCGCATAAGCGGTTCCGCAGGTGCGGATACTTGGTCGCAGGTACAACAAGCCTGGGCAGATAATTAAAATAAGGGTTCGCTATTTTGACTTCATTTCAAACATTTCAAGCACATGTTAGGCAATTTTTGAGAGAGTTTTCTAGGGGATTCTTGAGGTAAGTCTCTTATGCTCATTTTTTATCAATAATATTGCTTCCCCATTGATATTCCCACCTAGTTAGTGTCTATTTATGGTATAGATTGGGAGTGAGGCTAGGGATTTGGAGAGTTTGATTTGGGAATTTGGGTGACGATAGTGTCGATTTTGATGAATTTGGTATGGATAGACTCGTGGGCTTTCGGGTTTTGTGACTTTTATCGAATTTAGGGACGTGGGCTCCGGGGCCTACTTTTGATCCGATTTTTTATTTTGATTAATAGCTTAGCATTTTCTTATGGAATTGATTCTTTTATCTCGTATTAATTATATCACGTTGTTTATGGCTAGATTCGAAGCATTCGGAGGCCGTTTCGAGAGGCAAGGGTGTGTTGAGGTGACGCAACCCCGTATTACGTGTCATGTATTTGATTTTGAGGTGATGCACATGCTAGGTGACGGGCGTGTGGGTGTGCACCATAGGAATTGTGACTTGGTTAAATTCCATGGAACCGTATAGTTGTTTAATTTGTTGTTATCTGTACATTCTCCATGTAGTAGAGAAATTGAACCACAAATCATGTTAGAAATCATGTTTAGACTATGTGTTGGTACTATAGGGACCCACAAAGGTCGTCTACATGTTGAATTATCTGCTAAATTGTTGTTTGTACTCAATCACAGTTTTACTTGTTTATTATACCTCAGTCTCTATTGTTCCTTGCTGATACATTATATCATTTCTGTTGGGGCTGAGTTTCATGACTACTGAGAGCCCGAGAGATTGGAGAGGTTAATGACTGAGTGAGGCCGAGGACCTGATTGTGAGATAATAATACTATAGCACGTGAGTTGTCCGTGTGGATCCAGATATTGTACTACAGCAAGTTTGTTATCCGTCCAGCACGTGAGTTGTCCATGCCGATTAGTGAGTACATGTACCTGCTAAGTGCGAGTATCGAGTGCCGAGTGCTGAGTGAATGGGAGGTCTGAGTGACGGTGGCCCTGAGATGATGCATTTGATTTCATTATTGTTGCAGACTCAGGCGCATCCAGTCACGGCGGTTGTTGAGTTGTGGAGTTCGGATCCTCGGAGACTATCGAGGTAGCTTCTAGGTGTTTCGTAGACCTTGTTTCTCCTTCCCTATCTTTCCACTTATTGTATTTAGTTTCAGATTATCATAGATAGTATTTTCCGGAATTGTGATGTATAGATGCTCATGTACACAGTGACACCCGGATGTTGGGAATTTTCGCATTGTGTTTTGGGTTTCTATCCCGTTTATGAAATCTTTTATTGTTTAAACTGCTTAAATTCGTTTTCTGTTAAAAGTGTTGGAAATATTTTTAAATGTCGGCTTGCCTAGTACCACGATAGGCACCATCACGACAGTTAGGATTTTGGGTTGTGACAAGTTAGTATCAGTGCCAGGTTACATAGGTCTCATAAGTCATGAGCAGGTTTAGTAGAGTCTTGTGGATCGGTATGGAGACGTCTGTATTTATCTTCGAGAGGCTGCCGAACCCTTAGGAAATTTCACATTCTTGTATTCTTTTCGTGCGGACTTGTTGGTTTCGATAACAAAACTTTTGTATTCTATTCTCTCATAGATGGTGAGGACACATGCTACCGGACAGGATGGACAGTCACCAGTACCACCAGCTAGGGCTACGAGAGGCCGAGGTCGCGGTGTAGCTCGTACAGCAGCTAGAGCAGCACCTACAGATCTACCAGTTGGTCCAGCTCAGGAGCAGGTTCTACATGTAGTTAAGCCAGTGAGGCCAGCTCAGGTACCAGTTGTGCCCATTTTGATTCCAGGCTTTTAGGAGGCGTCGGCCCAGATATTGAAAGTTTGCACTGGTCTTGCTCAGGTGGTTTCGACTCAGGCCGCACCAGCCACTTCTTAGGCCAGGGGAATTACTCATACCCCCACTGCCCGTACTCCAGAGCAGGCGATGCAAGGACTTCAGACACCGGAGGTACTACCCGCCTAGCCGGTTGCAGTTGCTCAGGCCCCGTTGGTCCTAGTTATGGCTGATGATGAGCAGAGGAAACTTGAGAGATTTGGGAGGCTTCAGCCTCCATCATTTAGCGGTGCTTAGTCGGAGGATGCCTAGGGCTTCTTGGACAAGTGCTAGCGGATGCTTCGTACAGCAGGTATTCCGGAGACCAGTGGGGTCTTGTTCACTACTTTTTAGTTTTCTGTGGCTACCTTCAGATGGTGGGAGGCTTATGAGAGGTGCAGGCCGATCGGTGCAGCACCACTTACATGGCAGGAGTTCTCTATTCTCTTATTGGAGAAGTTTGTGTCGTAGTCTCATAGGGAGGAGCTGCGCAGACAGTTTGAGCAGCTTCGGCAGGATGGCATGTTTGTGACCCAGTATGAGATGAGGTGTTCTGAGTTAGCTTGCCACGCAGTTTGGTTGGTTCCCATTGATAAGGAGAGGATCATGAGGTTCATTGATTGCCTCACGTATTAGCTACGACTACTTATGATCAGGGAGAGGGTATCTGGTGCCACTTTTGATGAGGTGGTTGACATTGCTCGACAAATAGAGATGGTCTGTAGCCAGGAGTGCGGTGAGAGGGAGGCCAAGAGGCCTCGAGGTTCAGGCAGTTTCGGTGGGGTACCTTCTGGGGGGTAATCCCACCACAGCAGGGGTCGTCCTTATAGGCCCGCTCAGACGACTCGTCCAGCTCATCGTGGCGCATCAGCTAGCCACGGTTCTTAGAGTGCTCACTCAGGCCAGTCTTTATTCAGTGCACTACCAGCGCAGAGTTTTCACCATGCCTCGTCTGCTCAGGTTTCTATAGGTGTTCTTCGGGTTATCAGGAGCAGCAGTTCCGTCAGAGGACGGATTGTTTTGAGTGCGGAGACTTTAGTCATATCAAGAGGGATTTCCCTAGGTTTTTCAATGGGCCTCCACAACAGAGTTCCCGGCCGATGGCACCAGCACCAGCAGTTACACCACCCACTCAGCCAGCTCGGGGTGGGGCTCAGTCTACTAGGGGCCGCCCTAGAGGGGGCGGCTGATCAGGTGGCGTTCAGGCCCGATTCTATGCTATCCCTGCCAGACCAGATGTTGTTGCCTCCGATGCAATGATCACAAGTATTATCTCAATATGCCACAGGGATGCCTCTGTATTATTTGACCCTGGTTCCACTTATTCGTATGTATCATCGTATTTTGCTCATTATTGGGATATGCCCTGTGAGTCCTTAGTTTCATCTGTTCATATATTTATGCCAGTGGGCGATACTATTATTGTGGATCGTGTATGTCGGTCGTGTGTAGTGACCATTGGGGAATTGGAGACTAGAATTGATCTCTTATTGCTTAGTATGGTAGACTTTGATGTAATCTTGGGTATGGATTGGTTGTCTCCATGTCATGCTGTTCTGGATTGTCACGCTAAGACCGTGACGTTGGCAATGCCGGGGTTGCCAAGGATCGAGTGGAGAGGTTCTCTAGACTATGTTCACAGCAGAGTGATTTCATATTTGTAGGCCCAACGTATGGTTGGGAAGGGTTGTTTATCTTATTTGGACTTTGTAAGGGATGTTGGTGTTGATTCCCCTGCTATTGATTCCCTTCCGGTGGTGCGAGATTTTCCGGATGTGTTTCCTGTAGACCTGCCGGACATGCCGCCTGACAGGGATATTGACTTTGGTGTTGACTTGGTGCCGGGAACTCAGCACATTTCTACTCCACCTTATCGTATGTCACCAGCTGAGATGAAGGATTTGAAAGAGTAGCTTCAGGAACTCCTTGATAAGGGGTTTGTTTGGCCTAGTGTGTCGCCTTGGGGTGCACCGGTCTTGTTTGTGAAGAAGAAGGATGGTTTTATATGGATGCGCATTGATTATAGGCAGTTGAACAAAGTTACAATCAAGAACAAGTATCCTTTGACGCGCATTGATGATTTATTCGACCAGCTTCAGGGAGCTAGGGTGTTCTCTAAGATTAACTTGAGGTCTGGGTATCACCAGCTGAAGGTTTGGGACTCGGATATTCTAAAGACAGCATTCAGGACCCATTATGGTCATTATGAGTTCCTTGTGATGTCTTTTGGGCTGACCAACGGCCCAGCAGCATTCATGCACTTGATGAACAGTGTATTTCAGCCTCTTCTTGACTCGTTTGTCATAGTGTTCATTGATCATATCCTGGTTTACTCCCATAGCTAGGAGAAACATGCCCAGCATTTGAGAATTGTGTTGCAGCGGTTGAGGGAGGAGAAACTTTATGCTAAGATCTCCAAATGTGAGTTTTGGCTTAGTTTAGTGCATTCGTGGGGCACGTGGTGTCCAGTGAGGGGATTCAGGTGGATCCGAAGAAAATACAGGTGGTTCAGAGTTGGCCTAGATCGTTCTCAGATACGGAGATTCGGAGCTTTCTCGGCTTGGCCGGTTACTATTGTCGCTTCATGGAGGGTTTCTCGTCTATTGCATCGCCTTTGACCAAATTGACCCAAAAGGGTGCTATTTTCAGATGGTCGGATGAGTGTGAGGAGAGCTTCCAGAAGCTCAAGACTGCCTTGACCACAGCTCCAGTTCTAGTTCTACCTTCAGCTTCTGGTTCCTATACAGTGTATTGTGATGCTTCCCCGAGCAGTATTGGATGTGTCTTGATGCAGGAGGGTAGAGTGATTGCTTATGCTTCACGTCAGTTGAAACCTCATGAGAAGAACTATCTTGTCCATGATTTGGAGTTAGCTGCCATCGTTCATGCATTAAAGATTTGGAGGCATTACCTCTACGGTGTGTCTTATGAGGTGTTTACAGATCATCGGAGCCTTCAACACTTGTTCAAACAGAAGGATCTAAATTTGAGGCAGCGGAGATGGTTGGAGCTGCTAAAGGACTATGATATCACTATTCTGTACCATCCTGGGAAGGCCAATATGGTGGCAGATGCCTTAAGTAGAAAGGCGGTGAGTATGGGTAGCCTTGCATTCATTCCTATTGGTGAGAGACCTCTTGCAAGTTGATGTCTAGGCCTTGGCCAACCAGTTCGTGAGATTAGATGTCTTGGAGCCCCGTCGGGTTCTAGCCTGTGTGGTTTCTTGGTCGTCTTTATATGATCGCATCAGAGAGCGTCAGTATGATGACCCTCATTTGCTTGTCCTTAAGGACACGGTTCAGCACTGTGATGCCAGAGATGTTACTATTGGGGATGATGGGGTATTAAGGATGCAGGGTCAGATTTGTGTACCTAATGTAGATGGACTACGTGAGTTGATTCTTGAGGAAGCCCACAGTTCGCAGTATTCCGTTCATCTGGGTAACACGAAGCTGTACCAGAACTTGCGGCAACATTATTGGTGGAGAAGAATGAAGAAAGATATAGTGAGTTTTGTAGCTCGGTGCCTTAACTGTCAGCAGGTAAAGTATGAGCATCAGAGACCGAGTGGGTTTCTTAAGAGGTTAGAGATTCCAACGTGGAAATGGGAGCGGATCACCATGGATTTTGTAGTTGGGCTCCCACGGACTTCGAGGAAGTTCAATGCTATTTGCGTGATTGTGGATCGGCTGACCAAGTCCGCACACTTCATTCCAGTTGGTACTACTTATTCTTCAGAGCGATTGGCTGAGATTTACATCCGAGAGATTGTTCGTCTCCACGGCGTGCCAGTGTCCATCATTTCAGATCGGGGCACGCAGTTCATATCGCAGTTTTGGAGATCCGTGTAGCGAGAGTTGGGTACCCAGGTTGGGTTGAGCACAGCGTTTTATCCTCAGACGGACGGATAGTCCGAGCGCACTATTCAGATATTGGAGGATATGCTACGCGCTTGTGTCATTGATTTTGGGGGTTCTTGGGATTAGTTTCTGCCACTTGCGGAGTTTGCCTACAACAACAGCTACCAGTCAAGAATTTAGATGGCTCCGTATGAGGCTTTGTATGGGAGACGGTGTAGATCCCCAGTGGGTTGGTTTGATCCAGGTGAGGCTAGGCTATTGGGTACTGACTTGGTTCAGGATGCTTTCGACAAGGTTAAGATGATTCAAGAGTGGCCGATAGGAAGGTCCGTGATGTTGCTTACATGGTTGGGGAGAAGGTACTAATAAAGGTTTCACCCATGAAGGGTGTCATGAGGTTCGGAAAGAAGGGCAAGTTGAGCCCTCGGTATATTGGGCCGTTTGAGGTACTTCAGAGGATTGGGGAGGTGGCATACAAGCTTGCCTTTGCCACCTTGTTTGTCGAGTGTGCATCTAGTGTTTCATGTTTCTATGCTCCGAAACTATGTTGGCGATCCGTCTCATGTTTTGGATTTCAGCACGGTTCAGTTGGACGGTGATTTGACTTATGATGTGGAGTCGGTCACTATTTTAGATCGGCAGGTTCGAAAGTTGAGATCAAAGGGCATAGCTTCAGTGAAGGTGCAGTGGAGAGGTCAACCAACTGAGGAGGCTACTTGGGAGACCAAGCGGGATATGTGGAGCGGATATCCATACCTATTTGAGACTCCAGGTATGTTTCTAGACCCGTTCGAAGACGAACGTTTGTTTAAAAGGGGAGGATGTAATGATTCGGCCGGTCATTTTGAGAGTGTTAGCCCTGTTCCCCCATTTAATGCTCATTTTTGTACTTTATAGCTATTATGTGACTTGCCGGGGTAGTCGGTTCGGTTCCGGTGAGATTTTAGAATGAAATGAGACACTTAGTCTCAAGGTTGAACATAAGTTGAAATAATTGACCGGATGTTGATCTTTGAGTAAATGACTCCGAAACGGAATTTTGATGATTTCGTTAGTTCCATTAGGTAATTTTTGACTTAGGAGCGCGTCCCGATTGTGATTTGGAGATCCTTAGTGGAATTAGGCTTGAAATGACGAAAGTTAGGATTTTTTGAAAGTTCGTCCGTGAGTGGACTTTTTGATATCGGGGTTGGATTCCGATTTCGGAAGTTAGAGTAGGTCTGCGGTGTCATTTCTGAGTTATGTGCAAAATTTGGGGTCAATCGGATGTGATTTGATAAGTTTCAATAATATTTGTAGAAATTAGAAGTTCAAAGTTCATTAGGATTGAATCTATGCGCGATTCGTGTTTTTGATGTTTTTTCGAGGTAATTTGAGGGTTCGACTAAGTTCGTATGATGTTTTGGGACTCGTTGGTATGTATGGTTGAGCTCCATGGGGCCTCGGGTTGATTTCGGACGGTTATCGGATCGATTTGAAGTTTGAGGGAATGCTGAAGCTCACCAATTTCTGGTGTAATCACACGTGCAGAGTGGGATCGCAGGTGCGTTCTCGCAGAAGCGAGAAGGGAGCCGCATAAGCGGCCAGGGAGGAAGTGAGCGGAGGTCGCAGGTGCGAGGTTATTTTTTCACCTGCATGGTCGCAAATGCAGCACGAAGGGCGCAGAAGCGGAGCTGGGCTAGCCTGGGCAGGGGGCAGGTCTGAAGGGTTAATCGCATCTGCGAGCCCATAGGTCCGAGTGAACCCACAGGGTTAACCGGAGATGAGGATTTGAGGGATAGGCATGTTGCCGCAGAAGCGGATGGAAGGCCCCAAAAGCGGCTCCGCAAGTGCGGAACCTGGAGCGCAGATACGGGCCTGGGGGAGTTAAGTGATTTCTGTAGAAGCGGTTCTGCAGGTGCGGATACTTGGTCGCAGGTACCAAAAGCCTGGGCAGATTATTAAAATAAGGGTTTGCGAGTTTGTCTTCATTTCAAACATTTCAAGCACGGTTAGGCGATTTTTGAGAGGGTTTTCCAGGGGATTCTTGAGTTTAGTCCCTTGTACTCATTTCTTATCAATAATATTGCTTCCCCATTAATTTTCCCACCTAGTTGGTGTGTATTTAAGGTGTGGATTAGGAGTTTGAGGCTAGAGATTTGGAGAGTTTGATTTGGGGATTGGGGTGACGATTTGGTGTCAGATTTTGATGAATTTGGTATGGATAGACTCGTGGTTGAGTGGAATTTCGGGTTTTGTGACTTCTATCGAATTTCGAGACATGGGCCCGAGGCCGGCTTTTGAGCCGATTTTTGATTTTGATTAATAGCTTAGTATTTTCTTATAGAGTTGATTCCTTTAGCCCGTATTGATTATATCGCATTGTTTATGGCTAGATTCGAGGCATTTGGAGGCAGTTTCGCGAGGCAAGGGTGTGTTGGAGTAGAGATTTGCTCGGATTAAGGTAAGTAACAGTTCTAAATTTGGTTCTGAGGGTACGAAACCCATATTACGTGTCATGTATTTGGTTTTGAGGTGACGCACATGCTAAGTGACGGGCGTGTGGGCGTGCACCGTAAGAATTGTGACTTTGTCAAACTCCGTGGAACCGTGTAGTTGTTTAATCTGTTGTTATCTGTACATTCTCCATATAGTAGAAAAATTGAACCACAAATCATGTTAGAAATCATGTTTAGACTATGTGTTGGCACTGTAGGGACCCACAGAGGTCGTGTACATGTTAAATTACCTGCTAAATTGCTGTTTGTACTCAGTCACAGTTTTACTTGTTTATTATGCCTCAGTCTCTATTGTTCCTTGCTGATACATTATATCATTTCTGTTGGGGCTGACTTTCATGACTACTGAGAGCTCGAAAGAATGGAGAGGTTTATGATTGAGTGAGGCTGAGGGCCTGATTGTGAGATAGTAATACTATAGAACGTGAGTTGTCCGTGCAGATCTAGATATTATACTATAGCACGTTTGTTATCCATGCAGCACGTGAGTTGTCCGTGCGGATTATAGCGCTTAGGCTGAAGGAACCCCTCCGGGGTCTGCACACACCCCCATTGAGCGCAGGTACTTACTGAGTGTGAGTGTCGAGTGTCGAGTGTCGAGTGTCGAGTGCCGAGCGCTAAGTGAAGGGGAGGGCTGAGTGACTACGACCTTGAGAGGATGCATTTGATTTCATTATTGTTGCACTCTGTTGCCATGTATCACTATTTTGAAATTTCTGAAAGATATTACACTCTCTTTCACTTAAACTTGTCATGGAATAATTGTTTGACCTAATTCATCGAACTTGAGAGCATGACTAATTTCCTTTGTTGAAATCACTATAATTGAACTATAATCGCGAAGCTCGTCACTACTTTCAGTTCTTTATTTAGTCTTGTTACTTACTGAGTTGGTTGTACTCACACTACACCCCTGCACCTTGTGTGCAGACCCAGATGATGCCCCTTTAATGATTGTTGACATAAATGCTATTGGGCTAGGGGTTGGAAGGACAAAGGCTGATAAAGTCACTATAAACTTAGAAGAGCAAGAGGGAGAACCTGTTGAAGAGGGGGAAACAGAGGAAGATGATAAAGGTGAGCTTGATGATGAGAATGACTCAGATTTTGATAATTCATTTGAGTCTGAGAGTGATGGAATTGATGTAGATGTTCATGATGATAATCAATATGGTTCTTATGTATATGAAGAGTTTGGGGAGTGCAGGGAAGTGTTGAGGAAGCATGGGAGGAAAATGAGTGAAAGGCCTAAAAAAAGGTGACATAAATCTAGGAGATGCTGGTATAGACAGTGGGTTTGATGATTTGAGGGCTGAGAGAAATGAAAATAGGTATGAAGGGTTAGTTGGGGCAGATGAACCATATTTTGGTTCTTCTGATGCTGAAAGTTCTGCTTCAGATGAGGAAAATGAGTATGATGAAGAACACAAGAGAAATATTTATGCAAAGAAGAAAAAAAAGAGGATGATATTTGATCCAACTGTCAAGAAAGTAACACGGGAGTTAGGCCATATTTTTGAAAGTGTTACTGAGTTTAGATGGGCTGTATCCAGATATGCTGTCCAGAAAGGAGTTCAAACTGAAAAGATCACTGATGAACCTTGCAGGGTGAGCATAAGATGCAAGGGTGGCTGTCCATGGAATCTGTTTGCTAGCAAAGAGGCAGATCCAACAATTTCAAAGTGAAGAGGTATTATCCTGTTCATAAGTGTTATAGGACCAACAAGAACAAGCTTTGCAACTCTAGATATCTAGCAAAGCATTATAGGGATAAAATTATTTCCCAGCCAAATATGAGATCTTCTGCTGACATTCAAGAGCGTGCTTACAAACCAACCAAAGGAGTCAAGTGGAATGGAAAACCAGCCATTACAACAAGGCAACTCCAAAGAGCTGTTGCATCCCATGCCAACCTCAGTCAATCAAGCTCATCCTCTCAACTGACTAAGACCAATTAGCATGTTTAGTTCTTTATGTGGTGCTAAGTTTTTTTTGAAGTCTAGTGTAATTTTTGAACAAGTAGAACTGCAACCAAACTATTAAGGTTGCTATGTAGAGCTATTATATGTTATGTTTAATGTTGCTGAAGACAACGATCTAGTTTTTAATGTTACTGAACACCTTTCTTTTGGAAATAGAAGCAGTTTGTGATTATCTTGATGGCATTTATATAGCTTTTATATGCTACGGACTGCAGCGTTTTATATAGCTTGATGATATAGCTTGATGCCTTGTGCTTATGAGCGACAATTGATCACTAGGTGGTAGTCTTTATTGAACAACAATTTATATAGCTGGATGACTTCTGCTTTTATAGTGCAAATAGAAGTTGCAACTGAACCACAAGTTATGAATGCTAAAATAGAAGTTGCAGCTATGTCATCAAGCTATATAAAAGCTGTAGTTATGAATGCTGAAACATTAGCTTGATGACCTGATAGTTATGAGCAAGCTGAAACAAAAGTTGCAGTTGAAGCACAAGTTAATGAAAGTTATTGAAATATTTAGGGATACCAAGCTGGGAGCTATTTTAGGTGGCCATTTCATAAATGCTACTGTCATACTTAGAAAATGAACACACGACCATTACCAACACCGTCAACAAAAGCTATGGCAGAATAAACTTCTTTGATTAACACAAAGTATTACACTTGAATAAGCAGCAAAAGGATTACACTTGCAACAAGGGTGAAAACAACCTAACTACTAAGATAGATGGTTACATAGACCATTTTACAAGTTTTTACATTATGTAACAGTCTTTGATGCCAAACATAATCACCTTGAATATAATTACGATTAAAACTAAAATTATTAATCGCCTCCAATTTCTTTGATTTCTACTTGCCTTCACGAATGCATCCAACGCCTTTTTCTTTTTAAGTAGCCCCAAGATAATTCCTTTTAAGTGCTCTGGAGTAGGAGGATCAAACCATACAAAAAATTTTGCACCCCGTATCACGATCTTTCTGGAAATAAGAAGATTTCAGTGTTAAAAACTCAAAAAAAATTAATTAAACCAAAATTTTAATACTAAGCTAACCTCATAGAATCTACATCCATAAAAACGACGAGCGGGATTATCGATGCCCCATGAAATTACAAGCACAACTTCTTCACCACAGTGACAAATATGCTTAAAATTACGCATTAGACAACAACCCTAAGATTTTTAATTTTAGGCGAAAACTCAAAGAAAGGGTTCAAAATTGACAATACACTCTAATTTAAAGATGAATTATACAAGATAAAATAGATTGAGGAAGAAGAAGAAGAAGAAAAAGCTTTGAAGCTAATGGCTGAGAAGAGAAAAAGGGTAACAGGTTGAGTATTGAAGACCCATGTTAATTTAAGGGCCAAAAGAGCCGTTAAAATCGATTCTGGACCGTTAATAATTGTCAGCTACTTTTTAATAAAGACTTCCACTCGCTTTTGTGTTACTTCTTTACACGTACAAAGACCTGGTCAACTTTGAAGGGTCTTAGACACACTTGAGAAAGGTTGGATGTGTAAAGGTTTACCCGTATTTATTGGGTGTGTAACATGGATTTGACTAAAAAGTTGATGGGTAAACTATGAATATCAAATATATAAACCCATGCATTCCATGCATCTTGTTATGACATCAGTTGTGTACATCAGGTGAATGGACGTATGTTAGAAGCGTTTTATCATAAACGTGAGACTTTTTAGTACAAATTCAATTTAATCTAGCCTCAATAATAAATATTAGACAGCGAATTAAAAATGAAAAGAGAAAAAAAAATGAACGTACATTAAAGATGCAAATCTTATCCTGCCAAACTAAAATCGTACCTGAATCTTGGAGTTTTCCTGATCCAACGACAAGAGGAGAGTAGTTTCCAAAACAAGGGTGTCAAATTTATAGCCTGTTTGGCCAAGTTGGAAAAGTCAACTTATTTTGAAAAGTGATTTATTTAAAAGTGTTTTTGATGAGAAGGAGTTTGTATTTGGCTAATTAATTTGAAAAGTCCTTTTAAGCAGCAATTAGTAGCCAAGTTGTAAAAAAGTTCTTCTAAGTGTATTTTTCTCACAGGTGCTTCTCAAAAAAGTGCTTCTGAAATAAGCTACTTTTTTCTACTTCTCCAAAACAGCTTGTGCTTCTACTCAAAAGAACTTTTTTTCTTCTAAAAGCTTGACCAAACACTTCAATTTTAAAAAAAATACTTTTTTTGGAAAAAGTACTTTTTAGCTTGAAAAAGTGTAACGACCCCACCGGTCGTTTTGAGCTCTAGCGCGTCGTTTGGCGGTTTGAGGCCTTGAGTAGCTTCACTTCATGTTTTATGTCTTATACGCGTAGTCGGAATCGAATTTCGAGAAGTTCAGAGTTGATTCGTATGGAAAATTCTAATTTCGGAAGCTTTATAGTGGAATAATTGACTAATGTTTGACTTTTGAGTAAATGACCTTGGATCTGGGATTTGAAAGTTCCAATATATTAGTATGATGATTTCGGACTTGCGCGTATTTTGGGGTTGAGTATCGGGTCACCCGAGAGCATTTCGGCGCTTATTGTAGAAAGTTGGCATTTTGAATGTTTTAGAATTTTCTAAGTTTGGTTTGAGGTGGACTTTGGTGTTATCAATGTCCGTTTGGGATTCTGAGCTTTGGAATAGGTTCATGTCGTGATTTACGACTTGTACGTAAAGTTTGGCGTCATTCCGGAATGTTTTGATATGATTCGGACGTGTTCGTCGAAGTTCGAAAATTGAAAGTTTAAAGAAGGGATCGTCGATTCATAGTTTTGATGTTGATTGGTATGATTTGAGGCCTTGATCAGGTTTGTATCATATCTTGGGACTTGTTGGTGTGATTGGACGGGGTCCCGGGGGCCTCGAGTGTGTTTCGAGATGGTTTCGGGTCATTTCCCCATGTTTTGCTGCTGCAGATGCTGGTTCTGGTGTCGTTCCTTGCAAACGCGTGATGGTTATCGCGTTCGCAGAGAAGGAGTTTGGATTGCTGGAGGTCGCGAACGTGAAGAAAGAAATAGAGCTGGGGCCTGGAACTATTAACCCTTCGCGAACGCGGCTGTATGACCGCCAACGCGGAGGGGAATTTTTGGAGGCAGTATTTTTAGCCTTCGCGATAGCGAAGGTATTCCCGCGATCGCGAAGAAGGACGAGCCTGGGTAGATTGTTTTAAGTCGGGATTTTGCTCACTTCACTCATTTCTCTCTTGGTTTGGGCAATTTTTGGAGAGCTAAAGCATGTTTATGTCCGGGTAGACTTAGGACTTTACCATGTAATATTTGAAATATTTGAACTCATTCTGCTGGCTTAATTAATTGAAATTATAATTGAATTTGATTTAGAAGTATATACATATATATTCAGCCGAGCCATATCACCTTGAGTTGTTGGCAATTTATTTGATAAACGATAAAATTAAACTCATCTTGTGTTCATATACTGTATCGTAAGCTCGTGTCTCATAATTCGATAATTCCTTTCCTTTCTTGTGGAGCGGGCCGAACGCCTCGATAGGATCATATACCACACTCTTATGGGAGCGGACCGTTCGCCTTGGCAGTATAATATATGCATCTATGGTTTGTGTCGCTCGACCCTCGGCAGTGTACACGTTATGATGGGATCGGGCCAATCGCCTCGACAGTATCATATTCCTTCTGGTATCTGGCCGTACGACCTCGGCATAATCGTGGCGTTATATCGCTAGCTGTCCGAATATTCACGAGATTTTTCCTTCCACTAATGCCTTGCACTTTATATGTAGTTCCTTATCCGTTTGATATTGGCACTTGATATTTCTGAGCTGTTGAGGAATACGAGATTGAGAAATTGATATCACTAAAAAAAAATTTTGGAAGATTATGTTAGTTACAGATATACCTCACTACTATTTTTGTACTCTTATCTGTTTATGATTAACCATGTTGATTTATTGGACCACTAGTAAGTGTCGATGTCGGCCCCTCGTAACTACTTCTCTGTGGTTAGGCTAGATACTTACTAGGTACGGTATTGATTTACGTACTCATGCTACACTTCTGCACTAAATGTGCAGGATCTGACAGGTTCATTTGGTGATCATCTTGGCGCATAGGCGTAGCTGTTGAGGAGACTTTATGTGAGCTGCATTCCAGGCTATGCATCGCAGTCCAAAGAGTCTCCATCATACTATTTATTTTATCCTGTCTCATTTACATCTTAAACAGATGTTGTATTATTATTGTACTTCTTAGTAAATGCTCATGCACTTGTGACACCGTATTTTGGGGGTTCCTACAGGATGTTCATTATTGTAGTTCACATAATTATTATCATTTCATCTTGTAATTTATATTTTATATGAAAATTGAAAAATAAAATCACGGGTTTTCTACAAGTACGAGATTTGAGTCTACTTATTCAATGGGATTCATGATTTCAAAAATAATAAAATGAGTAACTCAGTTGATTAACCACCGTTGGCTTGCTTGGCGGCGGCGTTAGGCGCCATCACGACCTACAGTGGATTTTGGGTCGTGACAAAAAGCTTGGCCAAACAAGCTATTAGTGTCATTGAAAATATATAATTTACCTAAGTTGTCAAGACTTAAGCTAGGTATATATATAGATATACATATATAGGCGGCAGAGCCGTCCAGAAGTGTTATTAATAATATGAAATTAAAATACAAATTAAAAAAATTGAAACTTAAAAGCTTACAAGGTATATAGCTCTTAAGAGTTAAGAGGTTTAGTGAGATAAAGTGTGTGTGGAAATGTTTATCGAAAACTGGGAGAGAAAAATGAAAGATCACTTACAAAGCTAGTAGGGAAGTAAGAATGTGATTCTTGTTTTTAACATACTGTTATGTGGTACTGCCAGATCTAGTTAGAAACGCACAGATCTATTTATTTATGGTTAAGTTTGTGAGTTATTCTTATTCTTATCTTGGTATGATGCAAGAATGATAGATTTGAAGAAAGATCTGTAGATCTACTAATTCTTTTCCATAAACTAGTTAAACATACGTTTGTGATACTAAGAAACTTTGAAGATGGCATTGGGATCCTTCCGGATCTGCACTGTAGGCGTGGTTCCCAGGGATTATGGCGAGGTAATACCTGTAAATGTACCTGGTAGGCTTGCAGATGGTTGTAAAACTATTGGGTCATCCAGAAGTAATTCTTTGTAGAACAATCATAAAGATTAACCCTTTTGAGTAAGAGAATTGGTATTCTTATAGATCTACCCTCTACATCTAATACTAAGCACGATGGTAAGATAAAATCTGAAGAGACCTCTTATAAGATCATAAAACTTATAGATCTATGAAGTTTAACACCAGATTTGGCTCTTCCACATGTAGTAGATTTAAAAACTTGAATAATTTTCTTATGAAACCACTTGGTCTCTCGAGCCAAGGATAGGAAGCAATTTTAAATTATTTTAATGTCGTACTTTCACTCCCTTTCTTCCACATCTACAAGTTCTTCTTCCTCCTCATCTTCTTTCAATTTTAAGCTCAAAGAAGAGATTAGTTTCTCAAATTTACAGCAATCAATTGACGACTGGAAAATCCCTAAACACCTCTGGTCAATAATTTACAAGTCTCAGAAATGGAGCTTGACAAGTGATTATCACATGTCTACCATTGAGCAGACTATTCCTCTGGAGTCAGACCATGAGGAAATCAAACTTCTCAATATTAAATCCATTGAAAAATATAGAAAGAAGTATAATTATATTCATTTTGGTTTGGTAGAAATAGCTGCTAAGTCGTTGTCTAGGGAAGGACTAGATACCTCTCTCCTCCTCTACTTTAGAGATTCTAGGTTCCTAGAATTCAATGACTATTTGCTAGGAATGGTAGAAACCAGTCTTTGCAATGGTCCAATTTATTTCAACTGTTTCCCTAACTTCACAGTCTCCTTGAAGAATAGAAATATTTTAGATGCTTTGACCTTAAATATTAAGACTTCTAATTACAAAACTAAAGCTAGTTCCCTCCCAGTAGCAATAATTTACAGGATTCAGTATAAGGCTATGAGTTTTGCCTTTAACATTGGAGCTATGAGAACTACTCACAAGAGTGAAACTATTCTCTTTCAGACAGATTTGCAAAGGTCTCATCTGTCTATTCCCAAGCCAGTCTCTTGGAACCAGGTTTCTCTTCCTGAAAACTGGCTTCTGCAGGATGCCGCTCCTGCTCAAAAATCACAAAACACGACAGTTTTCTAGATCCAACAATTCCCTTCCAGATCTGTACTAGTTTCCTTTCTGAGGTCCCTTAGCCAAAGAGTTAGTTCCTCTGCCTCTTCGCAGTCTGAAATCCCGTCAATTCATTCTGCTAGACATTCAGTGTCTTAATATCCCACTAGAGTCGAGACAGTAAATTTCGAATCTAGGGTTCCACAAGCTAGGTATAAGGTAGAAAAACAAGAAACAGTTCCCTCTGCCGACACTACCTACTACCAACCAGATTCTCCTACTTGTACGTCACGAGGTGCCGAATTAGGAGATGACAACATCATTGGTGCCTTGGAGATAGAATTTGAAATTGACAAAAAAGGTCTCCAAAAGGAATTTTATTCTCCTGAAAATCCTTTTAAAAGAACTTGGTTTGAAATTTATGCTGACTATAATCAGATATATTTCTCTTTTTTAAATTTGATTAATGTTTCAAAAATATAGAAAACCAATACTGGCGAAGAAGTTATTTTCGAACTTCCTCCGTCACAATGATTTTCAACAAACTTTGCTAGCAGCTCTGTACAGCCTCACCTTTCTAAAAGAGAGCTGACACTGAGCCGATCACTGGCAAAGATATTTAAAATATTTTTGAACAAAATAATTATAAAAACAAGTATTTACAAACTCTTGGAGAATACTTAGTTTCAAATTCATCTTCAAGTTCTCCGAAGAAACCAACAGTAGGACCTTCTACCCTCCTACAACTCCATTATTTAAACCTTACGAGATCCCTAGAACCCATACTAGAGAACTTGTTATGCACCGTTCTGCGGATTCTCCCAAACTCTCTGAACTTCAAAAGAGAATAGCGGAAATAGAGAAATCCTTAACAGTTCAGGACATTCCAGTCCGACAGACTGAAGAAACATCTTCTTCTAGGATCATAGAAGCTTTAGGAGAAATGGACTCAGATAATGAATCTGAACAATTTTCAAAAATTTCTCTAGAAGACAAGCCTCCTCTAGAATTAGCACCAATTAAGTCAGAATTTTCCAACTGGCGAAAGCCTCAAAAACTCGATTACCCTAGAGCTACATATCCTGACGTGGTATTAGAAGAAAGACCTAATAGCATGTAAAATAATTATAATGCTCATGATATTTATGAATGGAATATAGATCGATGTTCCGAATATAATATTCTTTCCAAATTACAACAGATGACCATGGTGGCCACTGCTTACAAAATATTCCATAACTGTTCTGACCAGAGTACTACTCATGTCTTAATCGCTGGTTTTACTGGTTAGCTTAAGGGGTGGTAGGATACCCATTTAAGCAACGAGGAAAAACAATAAATTTTCTAAGCCGTAAAATTAGATGAATTAGGACAACCAATCCTAAAAGATGGTGAAACAATTATTGATTCAATCAACATATTGATTTACACAATTATTAAAACATTTGTAGGATGCCCAGGTATTTTTAGAGAAAAATCCTCTGAAATACTTAACAACCTTAAGTGCAAAATGCTTTCTGATTTTAGGTGGTATAAGGATTCCTTCCTCACCAAAATCTACGAATGACCTGATGGGAATCTCCCTTATTGGAAAGAAAAATTCATAGATGGCTTGCCTAAGTCCCTTAGAGATTTAGTCAAAGAAGAATTTCAGAGACAATATTCCGGTGATATTGTTCCTTATGATCAAATCCGTAGAAAAGGGTTCTTCCACAGTGAAGCAAATGATCTAGCCAATCATTTTTCTACCGATTATCTAAGTTCGGTATTCCTATAGCCAGATAATTAGTCAGATTCAACAAGTTTCTCTTAAAATCTGTAGGCAAAGATAAAATGCTTAGAGAACTTGCCAAAGATAAAGCGAAAAGACGTAGAGACTTAGGAAGTTTCTGCGAAAAATTTGGTCTTCCTTCGTGCGGTAAAGAACCCCATAGAAAGAAGAAATCCAAAAATACTGATTCTTCCAATATTAAAAAATACAGTTTCAGAAATAGGAAGAGGAAACCTTCCTACCAAAAAATAGATCTTCTAAAAATAAAGATGAGAAGACTTCAACTTCCGCTTCTGGCAAATGTTTTAAGTGTGGAAAGCCAGGCCACATCGCTAAGTTTTGTAAAGTCTCTCAGAAGATCAAGAGCCTACAACTTGAAGAACCCGCTCTAAACAAAATAGAGAAATTACTAGTTGAATTTAGTGAATCTTCGGATAATATAGATAATGAATGTCCGATGATGAGCAATTTAACAACATACTAGAAGATGATTTAGATTCATCCTGTACATCTTCAGAAGAGTCTGACCAGGATGACCTCCCTCAGATCAGTGTTCTCACAAAAGAACAAGATCTTCTTCTTGAAGTGATTGGTGATCTTTAAGATCCTGAGCTTAAAAGGGATTATTTAGGAAAACATAAGATAGTCCTTAATAAGCCTTCAACATCTTCTTCTTCAACTCTTCAAAATCATCCCCAGGTAGCCAATACAACATTACAGATATTCTTAAGAGATTTCCTTCTGAAAGTCGTAAGGTACCAAAAGTGACCATTTCAGACCTTCAATCTGAGATGGCACACTAAAGGAAGAAGTTAGGGAAATAAAAGCTAGACAACAACTAGATAGACTTGTCCTCCAACAATTATCAAATAAGCCACAAAAGCTCAAAGAGGTTGTGCAGGTCGTTGCAACCTCTAACCAAGACGATGATGAAACAGAATCCTTCTTAGGACATCTTTCCTCTATTAGGATTCAGAAGTACCACGTTAGGGCAACTCTCATCGTCAGTAAGTCTTTTGTTTGGACTGGCATAGCTTTATTCGACACTTGTGCAGACAGAAGCTGTATCCAAGAAGGTGTCATTCCAACTAAGTTTTTCGTAAAAACCAAAGAACGCCTAAGGGTTGCCAATGGTGAAAAACTTAAGATCAGTTACAAACTTCCTTCTGTAAAGGTCACAACCTCCCCAGAAGAAACAAACCGGTACATCCAGACTCCATTTTTATTGGCAAAAGACCTTTGCAATACAGTAATCCTAGGTATCCCTTTCATTCAACTTTGCAAACCATACCTAGTTATGGACAAAGGCATTCATGTGGATTATCCCACGAGCAACGTCCTACTTCCTTTCCATAAACCTCCAACTTATGAAATCATACATTCTTTACAAAATAAAGAAAAGCAAATTATGTTTTTAAAGGAAGAAATGGCTTTTCAAAGAATACAGAAACAGCTAACTGATTCTGCAATCTCTTCTAAAGTTAAAAATTTAGAAACAAGAATTCAACAGGAGCTTTGTTCCGATTTGCCTATGGCATTTTGGAAACGAAAAAAACACATTGTTGAGCTTCCTTATGAGCCAATTTGACGAGAAAAATATTCCAACCAAAGCTCAACCTATACAGATGAACCATGAGCTTACAATACATTGTCAGAAAGAGATCAATAATCTCCTAGACAAGAATATAATTTCTCCATCAAAATCTCCCTGGAGTAGTGCAACATTCTATGTCAACAAAAACTCCGAAATCGAGCAAGGAGTCCCTCGTTTGGTTATCAACTATAAACCCTTAAACGTAGCACTTAGATGGATTACGTATCATATTCCTAATAAGAAAGACTTATTGCAGAGAGTCCATGCTGCTATGATATTTTCTAAATTTGATTTAAAATATGGATTTTTGGCAAATTCAAATTGACCCAAAAGACAGATATAAAACTGCTTTTACTGTCTCTTTTGGACAATACGAGTGGAACGTAATGCCGTTTGGATTGAAAAGCGCTCCCTATGAGATTCAAACGATAATAAATGATATCTTTAATCCGTTTTTAAATTTCGTAATAACATACATAGACGATGTTCTGGTATTTTCAACAAACACCGATCAACATTTTAAGCATTTAAATATATTCTTTAATACTATTAAAGATAATGGATTAGCACTATCCAAGACTAAGTACAGCTTGTTCCAGACAATTATCAGGTTCCTTGGTCATAATATCCAGCAAGGAACAATTACTCCAATCCAGTGATCTCTCCAGTTTGCTGACAAATTCTCAAACCAAATTCTGGATAAAATACAGCTTCAAAGGTTTCTTGGTTCTATCAACTAATATTTCTGATTTCATTCCGGGTCTAAGTATTCTGAAACCCCTCCATGACAGGTTAAAGAAGACTCCAGTTCCTTGGACGGACGTTCAAACTAACGTTGTCAAACAAATCAAATTAAAAATTAAAGATCTCCCTCTCCTGAGTCTTCCAGATCCATCCACATTCAAAATAGTAGAAACAGATGCATCAGATTTAGGGTACGATGGAATTTTAAAGCAACTTAAAAATAATAAAGAAAGTATCATTGCATATACTTCTAAACATTGGAATAATTCTCAACAGAATTATCCTGACATTAAAAAAGTAATTTTGGCTATTGTTTAATGCATATCAAAATTCCAATCAGATTTGTTCAATCAAAAGTTTTTGCTTTGCATCGACAGCAAAGAAGCTAAGTCTGTTCTGCAAAAGGATGTGCAAAATATTGCATCAAAATATATTTTCGCAGACAAGAAATTTTATCTATTTTTTATTTTGATATTGAGTATATTAAGGGAAGCTCAAATTCCATCCCCGATTTCCTGACACGAGAATTTTTTCAAGGTAGATAAAATGCCAAAAAAGCCAAAACCCCCGAGGTTAGCTCTGCCGCCCCCGGAGGAGAAGCCACAGGCTGTCACACAACAGCCAAAAGACAAAGCAGTTTTAGCAGTTGTTTCAAAATAACAACCAACAACAGTAGTTGCCAAACAGCAGCAGTCAACAGAAGCTTGACCCAGCAAGCCAAAATGCAGATCCCCAGCAGATTATGCCATGAAAGGTATTCCGATGGTGGTCTCATCACAGTCAATTCTGGCAAAACCAATTTCAATTGCTCAACCTAGAAGATGGGCAGACATTGCTGAGGAAGAATCTTCATCAGAAGATGACAACATGCAATTTGCACAACAACCAGCTTTCACATGGACAACAGCAGATTTTAAAAGATGGTCAGAACTTATAGTTTTTACTTCAACAAAACCCATAATCCATCCAGACCAAGGAGAAATGGCAAGAAATATGGCGCAATTCTTAGAAGCAATCGCCAAACAAGCCCTGAATCCTTTAGACTCAGCATCAACCTTAACCGTGGCTGCTAAGAGCACCACAACCAAGAAAGTGGTGGCAAAAGGCCCCGCTAAGAAACAAGTGGCGATTAAAAGTCCAACTATACAAAACACTATCACAATGGTGGCAAAAAACCCCCCACTTCACAAAGCACGGTGCCTTCTGCACCTAATCAGGTACTTTCTTCATCCGTGCTTCAGCTAATTTCTTCAGCAGGTCCTTACTCAGAGGAACCTCAATATATCAAGAACGAGATGACTTATTCACTCGTTAAAACCGAGCCACATCTTTGGGATTCCAACCCGCTGGAAGTAGCCAAAAGAATGCTCGACCCAACAGCCAACTTTCTTTAGAAAACTCCTGTTCATACCCTGAAGTTCGATTAATTCATTCTTATAGACACCCAGTACTGTTTGTTCAAACCTTTTTTGGATAAAACCCAAACCTACATCACCCATACCAAAGTGTTGATAAACAAGATAATTTCACCCAAGGGATGAGGCAATCACCCTACGAAAGTCAGAAAACTTTCGCAATCATTTTCACCTCAATTTTTCAGTTACTATGATTATAGGGACGCATGGATTAATGCCTTCACCTTCTACAATCATACTAATAAACATTCTTATTTCCTGCTTTGGGGCAAACAATTACCGATGGAATTTCCCCAGTGGTTCTTGCACCAATGGTGACCTATTTACAGCCATACAGAGAATATTTTCCCTCCACCTGTGGAAGATGGATACGAGTACTTGCTCTATATTTCATGTTGATCAGCACATATCCAAGCTGCTTCAATTTTCCCATAGGTTTCACATCCCTTGGATCTATACTCAGAAGTTTATCTTCCATAAAAATGGAAGGATACAAAGGAATGCCTTGGCTAGCTCTTCAAGGATACTGCAAATGGTATAAGGCATGGAGAGATGTCACCAGCACCTATTTGCTATCAGTAGGAGAATGGTTCTCCAAGAATCCCAAGTGCCTATCACCAACGGATGTAACAAAATCTTTGTTTTTGCAGAAAAAGTCTCTAGTTACAGCAAAACTAGCAGGCTCTACCAACAAGGAAGAATACATCCAGGAAATGGAGGAGATTCTCAGACAATTAAAAGGAAAGGCACTTGATCAACAGTCATTGGCCTAGTCTGAAGAGCAATCAGAACAAGAAGAAGAAGATAACACTAACTACGACCCGGAAGAATGAGTCTAAGCAGGACCAACTTGATGCTGACATCATCCATGACGCCAGCACAAAATTTTCCAAAAAATTACTGTAGCAGAGTTACTGTAGAATACTGTGCACTTATCACTATAGATTACTTTGAACTTTTTATTGTAGCAAAGCACTGTACATTTTCACTGTAGCAAGGTCTATAATTCTATAAATATACCCCCTCACACACTTCATAGGCATCTTTCATTTTTCACTCCCAGTTTTCAAAAAACATTTCCACA
This sequence comes from Nicotiana obtusifolia, assembly GCA_002018475.1. Lineage (NCBI taxonomy): Eukaryota > Viridiplantae > Streptophyta > Magnoliopsida > Solanales > Solanaceae > Nicotiana > Nicotiana obtusifolia. The sequence continues at coordinate 68,550 of MCJB01028524.1, forward strand.
CACACTTTCTCTCACTAAACCTCTCAACTCTTAAGAGCTATATACCCTGTAAGCTTTTAAGTTTCAATTTTTTTAATTTGTATTTCAATTTTATATTATTAATAACACTTCTGGTCGGCTCTGCTGTTAGATTTTATGTTTTAATCTTGCTTTAGCATACTTGCATTCGGTCGGCTTAGACTCATTCTTTCGGGTCGTAGTTAGTGTTATCTTCTTCTTCTTATTGCTCTTCAGACAAGGCGATGACTGTTGATCAGGTGCGTTTCCTTTTAATTGTCGGAGAATCTCCTCCATTTCCTGGATGTATTCTTCCTTGTTGGTAGAGCCTGCTAGTTTTGCTGTAACTAGAGATTTTTGCTGTAAAAACAAAGATTTTGTTACATCCTTTGGTGATAGGCACTTGGGATTCTTGGCGAACCATTCTCCTACTGCTGGCAAATAGGTGCTGGTGATATCTCTCGATGCCTTATACCATTTACAGTATCCTTGAAGAGCTAGCCAAGACATTCCTTTGTATCCTTCCCTTTATGGAAGATAAACTTCTGAGTATAGATCCAAAGGATATGGAACCTGTGGGGAAATTGAAGCAGCTTGGATATGTGCTGATCACCATGAAATCTGGAGAAGAAGTACTCACATCCATCTTTCACAGGTGGAGAGAAAATATTCTCTGTATGGCCGTAAATAGGCCACTATTGGTGCAAGAACCACTGGGAAAATTCGGTCGGTAATTATTTGCCCCAAAGAAGGAAATAAGAATGTTTTAGTATAATTATGGAAGGTGAAGGCATTAAACCATGCGTCCCTGTAATCATAGTAACTGAAAAATTGAGGTGAAAATGGTTGAGAAAGTTTTCTGACTTTCGTAGGGTGATTGCCCCATCCCTTAGGTGAAATTATCTTGTTTATCCACAATGTGGTATGGGTGACGTAGGTTTGGGTTTTATCCAAAAAAGGTTTGAACAGATAGGACCGGGTGTCTGTAAGAATGAATTCATAGAACTTCAGGGTATGAATAGGAGTTTTCTGAAGAAAGTTGGTTGTTGGGTCGAGCATTTTTTTTTGGCTACTTCCAGCGGGTTGGTATCCCAAAGATGTGGCTTGGTTTGAATGAGTGAATAAGTCATCTCGTTCTTGATATATTGAGGTTCCTCTGAGTAAGGACCTACTGAAGAAATTGGCTGAAGTACGGGTGAAGAAAGTGCCTGATTGGATGCAGATGGCACCGTGCTTTGTGAAGTAAGGTTTTTTACCACCATTGTGCTAGTATTTTGTATAGTGGGACTTTTAATCACCACTTATTTTTTAGCGTGGCCTTTTTCCACCACTTCCTTGGTTGTGGTGCTCTTAGCAGCCACGGTTGAGGTTGATGCTGAGTCTGAAGGAGTCAGGGCTTGTTTGGCGATTGCTTCTAAGAATTGCGCCATGTTTCTTGTCATTTCTCCTTGGTCTGGATGGATTATGGGTTTTGTTGAAGTACCATAAGTTCTGACCATCTTTTAAAATCTGCTGTTGTCCATGTGGAAGCTAGTTATTTTGCAAATTGCATGTTGTCATCTTCTGACAAAGATTCTTCTTCAGCGATGTCTGCCCATATTCTAGGTTGAACAATTGAAATTGGTTTTGTCGGAATTGGCTGTAATGAGACCACTATCGGAATACCTTTCATATCATAATCTGCTGGGAATCTGCATTTTGGCTGGCTGGGTCCGACTTCTGTTGATTGCTACTTTTTGGCAACTGCTGTTATTGGTTGTTGTTTCGAAACTGCTTTGTCTTTTGGCTATTGTGTGACAGCCTGTGGCTTCTCCTCGGGGGGCGGCAGAGCTAACCTCGGGGGTTTTAGTTTTTTTTGCATTTTATCTGCCTTGAAGAAATTCTCGTGTCAGGAAATTGGGGATGGAATTTGAGCTTCTCTTAATATACTCAATATCAAAATCAAAAATAAATAAAATTGCTTGCCATCTGGCAAAATATGTTTTAATGCAATGTTTTGCACATCCTTTTGCAGAACAGACTTAGCTGCTTTGCAGTCAATGCGAAACAAAAACTTTTGATACAACAAATCGGATTGAAATTTTGATATGCATAAAACAATAATGGTAAGATAATTCTGTTGAGAATTATTCAAATGTTTAGAAGTATATGCAATGAACTTTCTTTATTATTTTTAAGTTGCTTTAAAATTCCACTGTACCCTAAATCTGATGCATTTGTTTCTACTATTTTGAAACAGATAGATCTGGAAGACTCAGGAGAGGGAGATTTTTAATTTTAATTTGATTTGTTTGACTGCGTTAGTTTGAATGTCCTCCAAGGAACTGGAGCTCTTTAACCTTTCATGGAGTGGTTTCAACGAAATACTTATACCTGGAATGAAATCAGAAATATAGTTGACACAACCATGAAACCTTTGAAGCTGTGTTTTATCTAGAATTTGGTCTGGGAATTTGTCAGCAAATTGGAGAGATCGCTGGATTGGAGTAATTGTTCCTTGCTAGATATTATGATCAAGGAAGCTGATATTTGTTTGGAGCAAGCTGTACTTAGTCCTAGATAGTGCTAATCCATTATCTTTAATAGTATTAAAGAATAGATTTAAATGTTTAAATTTTGATCGATGTTTGTTGAAAATACCAGAACATCGTCCATGTATGTTATTACGAAATTTAAAAACGGATTAAAGATATCATTCATTATCGTTTGAATCTCAGAGGGAGTGTTTTTCAATCCAAACGGTATTATGTTCCACTCGTATTGTCCAAAAGGGACAGTAAAAGCAGTTTTATATCTGTCGTTTGGGTCAATTTGAATTTGCCAAAATTCAGATTTTAAATCAAATTTAGAAAATATCATAGCATCATGGACTCGCTGCAATAAGTCTTTCTTATTAGGAATAGGATACCTAATCCATCTAAGTGCTTCATTTATAGTTGATAACCAAACGAGGGACTCCTCGCTCAATTTTAGAGTTTTTGTTGAGATAGAATGCCGCACTACTCCAGGGAGATTTTGATGGAGAAATTATCTTCTTGTCTAAGAGATTATTTATCTCTTTCTAACGATGTATTGTAAGCTCATGGTTCATCTGAATAGTTCAAGCTTTGGTTGGAATATTTTTCTCGTCAAAGTCGGGCTCATAAGGAAGCCCACAATGTACTTTTTTCGTTTCCAAAATGCCATGGGCAGATCGGAAAAAAGCTCCTATTGAATTCTTGTTTCTAAATTTTTAACTTTAGAAGAGATTGCCGAATTAGTTAACTGTTTCTGTATTCTTTGAAAAGCCACTTTTTCTTTTAAAAACATAACTTGCTTTTCTTTATTTTGCAAAGAATGTATGATTTCATAAGTTGGAGGCTTATGGAAAGGAAGTAGGATGTTGCTCGTGAGATAATCCATATGAATGCCTTTATCCATAACTAGGTATGGTTTGCAAAGTTGAATGAAAGGGATACCTAGGATTACTGCATTGCAAAGGTCTTTTGCTAATGAAAATGGACTATGGATGAACCTGTTTGATTCTTCTGGGGAGGTTGTGACCTTTACAGAAGGAATTTTATAAGTTATTTTTTTCCATTGGAGGCCCTTAGGCGTTCTTTGGTTTTTACGAAAAACTTAGTTGGAATGACACCTCCTTGGATACAGTTTCTGTCTGCACAAGTGTCGAATAAAGCTATGTCAGTCCAAACAAAAGACTTACTGACGATGAGAGTTGCCCTAACGTGGTACTTCTGAATCCTAATAGAGGAAAGATGTCCTAAGAAGGATTCTGTTTCATCATCGTCTTGGTTAGAGGTTGCAACGACCTGCGCAGCCTCTTTGAGCTTTTGTGGCTTATTTGATAATTGTTGGAGGACAAGTCTATCTAGTTCTTGTCTAGCTTTTATTTCCCTAACTTCTTCCTTTAGGTGTGCTATCTCAGATTGAAGGTCTGAAATGGTCACTTTTGCTACCTTAGGACTTTCAGAGGGAAATCTCTTAAGAATATTTGTAATGTTGTAGGTATTGGCTACCTGGGGATGATTTTGAAGAGTTGAAGAAGAAGATGTTGAAGGCTTATTAAGGACTATCTTATGTTTTCCTAAATAATCCCTTTTAAGCTCAGGATCTTGAAGATCACCAATCATTTCGAGAAGAAGATCTTGTTCTTTTGTGAGAACACTGATCTGAGGGAGGTCATCCTAGTCAGACTCTTCTGAAGATATAGAGGATGAATCTAAATCATCTTCTTGTATGTTGTTAAATTGCTCATCATCGGACATTCATTATCACTATTATCCGAAGATTCACTAAATTCAACTAGTAATTTCTCTATTTTGTTTTGAGCGGGTTCTTCAAGTTGTAGTCTCTTGATCTTCTGAGAGACTTTACAAAACTTAGCGATGTGGCCTGGCTTTCCACACTTAAAACATTTTCCAGAACCGAAAGTTGAAGTCTTCTCATCTTTATTTTTGGAAGACCTATTTTTTGGGTAGGAAGGTTTCCTCTTCCTATTTCTGAAACTGTATTTTGTAATATTGGAAGAATCAGTATTTTTGGATTTCTTCTTTCTATGGAGTTTTCTACCGCACGAAGGAAGATCAAATTTTTCGCAGAAACTTCTTAAGTCTCTACGTCTTTTCGCTCTATATTTGGCAAGTTGTCTAAGCATTTTATCTTGCCTACAAATTTTAAGCGCAACTTGTTGAATCTGGCTAATTATCTTGCCATAGGTGATTTGATCATAAGGAACAATATCACCGGAATATTGACTCTGAAATTCTTCTTTGACTAAATCTCTAAGGGACTTAGGCAAGCCATCTAGGAATTTTTTTTTCCAATAAGGGAAATTCTCATCAGGTCTTTCGTAGATTCTGGTGAGGAAGGAATCCTTATACCACCTAAAATCAGAAAGTATTTTGCAGTTAAGGATTTTTCTCTAAAAATACTTGGGCATCCTACAAATGTTTTAATAATTGTGTAAATCAATATGTTGATAGAATCAGGAATTGTTTCACCATCTGTTAGGATTGGTTGTCCTAATTCATCTAATTTTACGGCTTATAAAATTTGTTATTTTTCCTCGTCGCTTAAATGGGTATCCCACCACCCCTTAAGTTGACATGTAAAACCAGCGACTAAGACATGAGTAGTACTCTGGGCAGAACAATTATGAGATGCTTTGTAAGCAGTGGCCACCATGTTCATCTGTTATAATTTGGCAAGAATATTATATTCGAAACATCCATCTATATTCCGTTTATAAATATTATGAGCATTATAATTATTTTGCATGGTATTAGGTCTTTCTTCTAATACCACATCAGAATGTGTAGCTCTAAGGTAATAGAGTTTTTGAGGCTTTCGCCAGTTGAAATTTTTTGACTTAATTGGTGCTAATTCTAGAGGAGGCTTGTCTTCTAGAGAAATTTGTGAAAATTGTTCAGATTCATTATCTGAGTCAGTTTCTCCTAGAGCTCCTACGATTCTAGAAGAATATGTTTCTTCAGTCTATCGGACTGGAGTGTCCTGGACTGTTAAGGATTTCTCTATTTCTGCTATTCTCTGTTGAAGTTCAGAGGATTTGGGAGAATCCACAGAACAGTGCATAAAAAGTTCTCTACTATGAGTTCTAGGGATCTCGTAATGTTTAAATAATGGAGTGGTAGGGGTAGAAGGTCCTACTGTCGGTTTCTTCAGAGAAGTTGAAGATGAATTTGAAACTAAGTATTCTCCAAGAGTTTGTAAATACTTGTTTGTATAATTATTTTGTTCAAGAATATTTTTAATATCTTTGCCAGTGATCGGCTCTTGTCAGCTCTCTTTTGATAGGTGAGGCTGTAACAGAGTTGCTAGCAAAGTTTGTTGAAAATGCTTGTGACGGAGGAAGTTCGAAAATAACTTCTTTCCCAGTATTGGTTTTTTATATTTTTGAAACATTAATCGAATTTAAAAAAGGGAAATCTATCTGATTATAGACAGCATAAATTTCAAACCATTCAAGGAAATTGATTTGTTGTTTGATGATATTTAGACTGTCATAAAAGATTGATTGGATTTTATTTTCTTCTTCTCCTTTGTACTTGTTTCAGAACCAAGTTCTTTTAAAAAGATTTTCAGGAGAATAAAATTCCTTTTGGAGACCTGTTTGTCAATTTCAAATTCTATCTCCAAGGCACCAACGATGTTGTCATCTCCTAATTCGGCACATAGTGACTTATAAGTAGAAGAATCTTGTTGGTTGTAGGTAGTGTCGGCAGAGGGAACTACTTCTGGTTTTTCTACCTTACACCCAGCTTGTGGAACTCTAGATCAAAATTTACTGTCTCGACTCTAATGGGATATGAAGACACTGAATGCCTAGCAGAATGAATTGATGGGATTTCAGACTGCGAAGAGGCAAAGGAACTAACTCTTTAGCTAAGGGACCTTTGAAAGGAAACTAGTACAGATCCGGAAGGGAATTGTTGGATCTGGAAAACTGTTGTGTTTCATGGTTTTTTAGCAGGAGCGGCATCCTGTAGAAGCCAGTTTTCATGAAAAGAAACCTTGTTCCAAGAGACTGGCTTGGGAATAGACAGATGAGACCTTTGCAGATCTGTTTGAAAGAGAACAGTTTCACCCTTGTGAGTAGTTCTCATAGCTCCAGTGTTAAAGGCAGAACACATAGCCTTATACTGAATCCTGTAAATTATTGCTACTGGGAGGGAACCAGCTTTAGTTTTGTAATTAGAAGTCTTAACATTTAAGGTCAAAGCATCTAAAATATTTCTATCCTTCAGGGAGAATGTGAAATTAGGGAAACAGTCGAAATATATTGGACCATTGCAAAGACTGGTTTCTACCATTCTTAGCAAAGAATCATTGAATTCTAGGAACCTAGAACCTCTAAGACAGAGGAGGAGAGAGGTATCTAGTCCTTCCCTAGACAACGGCTTAGTAGCTATTTACCAAAATGAATATAATTATACTTCTTTCTATATTTTTCAATAGATTTAATATTGAGAAGTTTGATTTCTTCATGGTCTGACTCTAGAGGAATAGTTTGCTTAATGATAGACATGTGATAATCACTTGTCAAGCTCCATTTCTGAGACTTGTAAATTGTTGACTGGGGGTGTTTAGGGATTTTCTAGTCGTCAATTGATTGCTGTAAATCAGAGAAACTAATCTCTTCTTTAAGCTTAAAATTGGAAGAAAATGAGGAGGAAGAAGAACATGTAGATCTGGAAGAAAGGGAGTGAAAGTACGACATTAAAATAATTTAAAATTGCTTCATATCCTTGGCTCGAGAAACCAAGTGGTTTCATAAGAAAATTATTCAAGTTCTTAAGTCTACTGCATGTGGAAGAGTCAAATCTGGTGTTAAACTTCATAGATCTATAAGTTTTATGATCTTATAAGAGGTCTGTTCAGATTTTATCTTACCATCGTGCTTAGTGTTAGATGTAGAGAGTAGATCTATTAGAATAGCAATTCTTTTACTCAAAAGGGTTATTCTTTATTGTTCTACAAAGAATTACGTCTGGATGACCTAAAGGTTTTACAACCATCTGCAAGCCTACCAGTTACATTTACAAGCATCACCTCGCCATAATCCCTGGGAACCATGCCTACAGTGCAGATCCGGAAGGATCCCAGTGCCATCTTCAAAGTTTCTTAATATTACAAACATATGTTTAACTATTTTATGGAAAAAAATTAGTAGATCTACAGATCTATCTAAGAATAACTCTTAAACTTAACCATAAATAAACAGATCTGTGAGTTTCTAATTAGATCTGGCAGTACCACATAACAGTATATTAAAAATAAGAATCACATCCCTACTTCCTCACTGGCTCTGACACCAAAGAATCACATCCCTATATATATATATATATATATATATATATATATATATATATATATGAGAGTCTGAAACCAAAGTGTGATTCTATTGGACTCAAACGGCACAAATAGGTTAAAAAAAAACTGTGTACCATTTTATATGTAGCGCAGTTATTCACTGCAATATACCTTCTCCATTAAGGTATAACACGATGAATAACCACGCTATATACAAAATATCCTGCCCCAACAATAATTCTTCTACACTTAATTGACCATAAATAATTCGTATCTGTATGAGCTAAATATATAACGCATACTATGCATGCGCTATACTTCTTATTGTACCCCCCGGACTAGTTTGTTTCTTATTTAAGGAGTTCCAAAATTAGGTAAAAATTCATTCTGGATCGTTCAAGTCTTCCAAAATATTTTTTCGTTAAGTTATTTTGCATTTTGTCATAATATCCGAAGAGCAAAAAATTAAGGTTTCATTATATTGGGGGGGGGGGCTGAGGTTTTGGACGCAATTACGTATCAAGGTGTTACTGCGGCAAACGTGCGATTTTGAAGCCATGTTGGTCAAATTGCAATTTGGGCGCAGAAGTTGGATGTGTAAACAAGTTGTAAGTTATTATTCTTAGAAGAAATGTTTGTTAATACTTTTTATATAACATGTTAATTAATAGTGTTGTGTTATTCTCTCATTAGTAGAACGAAAAGCAATGTGGTTTTTGTGAATGGTATGATGAACCCATTAATCAAGAATACTACAAATCATGTTTGCTAAACATTTGAAATCTGACCGGTGAATACAACTCCAGATTGTGAAACTACAAGAACGACTTGCGGCATTGCAAGAGAAACTACAAGAGGCAGAAGAAGAAAAAATAGGTTGGAAGAGAAATTTAAGTGGTTGAAGCACAGAATAATAGGCGATAGTGACTTAAAAGAAAAAATTGATGCGTTGAGTGTAGTATTTTATTTTTATGTTGTACGTGTCATGTATTATCTTTAATTGGTAACGAATTTAAATTTTATGTGAAGCTGTCATTTTTTTTTTTGTGTTCTAGTGTTAAACTAATAAATAACCCGAGAAATAAAAACACATGCACAAATGATGTAAAACATAAATAATGTTGCTATTATATATTTAATGTCATATATACAAATAATAATAAATGTCAATGTGTCCCATAGCCTGTATGCATTAAGCATTGGCTGGCCTGAGGCGCCTCCCATCCTGCCCGGCTACGTTATCAAGATCATCCTCACCACGTCGCCTCCTTATCGGAGGATGCGTTGTAGCATGATCGTCGGTAAGGATGGAAAACCCGGTAAAAGCGGTCGTGGGGCCAGCAGTAACCTACAAAGTAAGATATTTTACTATATGAAATATTAATTACTAACGTACGTGTTAGAAAAAAAAAAATTAATGGTCATACCATGGTCTCAGCGGGCTCCTGAATAAGATCATCCGTCTCCGGCAACCAGTAGCGCACAATGTGGCCTCTGTGATGGGCGATGACGATGTCTTTAAAAAAATAAAAAATCTTTAAATATTACTGACTAATCTATGAGATAAAAACAAATAGAAATAATAGTAATACAAAAAAAACCTGCGCCTGAGTAGCGCCGCAAGGCTCTATCGGAACATCGAGGTGCACTGGAGTAGATGAAGTATGTGATAGATCCTCAGCATCCCTAGGTGATGAGCCATAACTCAGTCATCGCCCACTATGCACCTCTCGTGTCAGACAATCATCACCAATTGTCGATGGCTCTAGGGGATCAGGAAAATACTGATCCCACTCCTGTCGCTTAATGGTCGTGCCCGCGATCAACGATGGAGCTGACGGGGTCACCTTCGAAGTCCTTGGAGACAGCTGAAGGTTGAATGACGGCATGTCATGATGAGCATCGTGTGGCTCAGGGTGGTCACCCGGCTGATCACCTCTAATATCCTCCATAGGCGCCTCAGCGCCCCCCTTGCTGGGGACCCCGTCCTCGCCGACCACCATGACCTCCTGGGACACCCCTTCCTCTCTAGCCACGTCTACCACGTTCAGGCTCCACTGGTGGCCCATGATGGTACTCCTCTGGCGGCACATAAGCAGCCTCGTATCCTAAGCGCTCATCATCTCGGTTACGTCTCAATGTCTCGGCAGCAAGATCAGTAACCCGAGGCCAAGCACGTGCAGAACTAACGGTCCCTCGCCGGTATGCTGTAGCATCTGTAGTCCCAACTGGTAGAACTAATGTAAGCCAATAACCTGCATAACATGTAAAATATTAATAACGGAAGGATAATGTAATGTTATAAGTAAGTATAACAAATAACATGCCAGTGCCTCATGCCTCCCAACTTATGGAATGTACCGACCACCAGTGCGATGAACGGGATTCCCGAAGAGAAGTCGGGTAACACTGCGATACCAACCCATATACTCATGTTCGCCATCCATACTCTCAGGTGGAGGGGGTGGCAGAATCAGGTCATACCTCTGGTCCCAAACCTCAATCTGGGCCTCTAGCCAGGCTAAGTATGTTCGTCAACCCTGCAACGATCATCCCGCTGGTAATGTGTCCTAACCTAAGTGCGCGGTATAGGTACAAGCTGTGGTCAACCAAACTAGCGAAGGACTCGCTCGGTGGCATGATGCTCGACTATATCGAGACATATCAATGGGACGGAAGAGCTCTACATAGTTCGGCCGCGGGAGCAATAATCGGGCAAACCAGTTATGAGCGCGTCGCTGTATGGCCTCCATACGAACTATTTATTAAACACAATAATCGTGAGTAAATACAACACATATATAGCCAGGTCAGCTAAACTTAAGTATATATGTACCTGCGCGCCTTCAAGCAAATCCAACAAATCCATGTAACAGGGGAGATGATATCGAGCCTCGGCCTCACGTCCGTAGCCTCGCCTATCAACCCACCTCTAAGATAAAGGGAGAAACGATGGAGGTGGTGCATCCGGAGCGATCGGTGGTAGAGGTGGCTGGAACTACAGGAACCGCTCCCAGGCCCAAACTTAATATAGATTGTGGCCGCAAAATTTAAGGTATTTTTTTACTACGTATATTATAATCATGAAAAGAATTTACTATGTTTTTACCTGCAGCAGCGGTAAAATTCCGGCAACATCTCTCTTGGTTCCCATGCACGCCCGGCACATCTGCCTATACAAGTAACCCAGAACAGCTGCACCCCAGCTATAACCAGGTAAATCATCTAGCCGCTCCTGATGGTGTAGAAATCTCAAGTTGACTAGGTTTCCCTAAGTGTTCAGGAACAGTACACCACCATACATAAGCAGCAACAACAATCTCGTGTGCCGGTTGATATCCTCCGGCGATGAATCATCCGTAATCTCCGCATCCATCGCCGCCAGATGCTGCCGGACGGTCGTCAGTTTCAATCGACTGGTCCCACTCAATGCAATCGGCTCTGCTGGCTAGAAACCGCTGAGCTGCTGCAACATATGCAGGTAATGCACTCCCCTATAGTCTCTAAGAGCAAACGGGTAAGCAACAGATAATCCATCGACAGGCAGCCCGAAAAGAACCTCCACGTCCTCAAGCGTGATAGTAGTGTCCCCAATGGGTAGATGAAACGTGTGCGTCTCTGGTCGCCACCACTCTATCATATCCGTGATCGATGCCCAGTCGAACTGCAACCGATCGATCTCTATGATCCTGTAGAAACCTGTATCCTGAAGGCGTCTAACTATACGTGGATGGAGTGGGTGGTCCCTAATGAACTCCTACATATCGTCTATACATCTGGGGCAGAATGTCTTGGCCAGACACTGCCCATCCCAGATGTATGAAGACCTATGGTTGCCCTGTAGCAACAGTACCTCTCGAGATGCAGGTCCGGGATGCATAGGGGCAATCTCCATGACGATGTTTGTAAATTGAACAATATTATTAAAGTATTTTTCTTTTTGATTGTCTAACATCTTTAAACATATTGCAATATCTTTTATATTAATATTTAATTGATATTTTTAATATATTATTACTTAAGTTGATACATTTTCAATATTATTATTTTATATGTTAGTTTATTACATTATTTTATATGTTACTTTATTATTTTATATGTTAGTTTATTACATTATATGTTTGTTTCTTATTTTATATGTTAGTTTATTATTTTATATTCTTCTTTATTATTTTATATGTTAGTCTATTATTTTACATGTTTGTTTCTTATTTTATATGTTAGTTTATTATTTTATATGTTTGTTTCTTACTCAGCTATTTTTGGGTATAATAGAATTAAATAATTAATTTTTTAACTATACATGATATAATTAATAGGTATTTATATAAAAATACTTAGTTTGACAAATATTATTATTTTTTATGTTAATTTCTTACATTTGTTGACTAAAATTTGAGAGAGTTTGTGTTTGAACTATCATCTTTTTTCCAGATGGGGTTAACAGATAATTAAATAATTAATTTCAATAACTACAAAGATACTTAGGTTGATAAATTTTCTATATTAATATTTCATATGTTAGTTTCCAACATTTTCCCACTAAAGTAACACTACTCAAAAAGGACAGGAACAAAGTCAACTACCATTAGCTAAAATTTATTATCAGTTTTACCATGCTAAAGGGCACTACATTACAATTACGGGCATAACATAACACAAAAGGGCACTAAACAACAATAAAGTTATATATTAATATACGTACAACAATAAAATCCAAATAACTTTAATTATTCATAAAATAATAATTTATCTGTTTTACTGATTTTTAAGCACATAAATAATCTAATCCGAATAAAAAATAATAAATTAATTAAATCACAAAATAATCACGAAAAAATATAGACCACATTAAAAAATCACTAATAAATATTTTTTATAATAACTAATAACATTAATTATTCATAAAATAACAATTTATCTATTTTACTAATATTTTAGCACATCAATAATCTAATCCGGATAAAAATAATAAATTAATTAAATCACAAGACAACCACGAAAAAACATAGACCATAGTAAAAAATAACTAATACGCATTTTTTATACATGAGTTTTACCAAAAAGTAAGGCGGAATACCTCGAATTAAAACTTTTTGAAAGGTGAAGATTTGATGATTTGAGGGCCGAAATGAGCAATCTACTACGCGATAACCACTTAGATCCGGTATTAGCTTGCTACAATACGGAGAAGATATACTTTTTGTGGGACTGGTGGGCTCCAATGGGGTTTTTTTGCTTTAAAAATTGGAGGGGGGGGGGGGGG
>MCJB01028524.1:81704-98559 GCA_002018475.1 Nicotiana obtusifolia
GGAAGCTGGAATGGAGAAAGGGGTGGGGTTTATGGCTTTCTGGTCGAGGAAGATGGAGGCCCGCTTTTTTAAGTAGGTATAGCGCATATATAGGAAGCGCTATACTATAGCGCGTCTTATATGCGCTATACTTCTCGCCCTTTTTGAGTTCAAATATAACGCGGTAAATAATTGCGCTATATATATAATGGTACACAGTCTTTTATTTTTTATTTATTTGTGTTTTTTGAGTCCAAAAGAACCACACTTTGGTTCCGAACTCATATATATATATATGCTTTTATCGAAGTAGCTAGGATATGAAGTGTCAAATATAAATTAAAGAGTTTAAATTATATATAACATCACCGTATCACTTAGACTTGTGCTAGTTTGGCTAAATATGAATTTATTCACAGATATTTTGTGTATAGTCCAAGTTAGTGTACCATGCCGGTTAGAGTTGCATATGTATAAGTTGATATTGTCTTTTTAAACGAATTTATCAAAATGTACAAAAATAAATATTTTGGGTTTATTTTTCAATAAAGTCATTATAATAAAAGAAAAATAACTTTTATTAGTTCAAGTTGATAATTCAAATTAATAAGAACGGAAAAATAATAAAGAAAAATGATTTTCAGTTTGGTGGCCTTGGTTGTGAGCTACTTAATCCGATTGTGCATCTTGAACATCAAATGTATGCACTTTGTTCCTCATCTTGATCTAATCAAATATTGAGTGAGATTGACCTGATACGTTTATTTAATTTGATCCATTTTAATTTTTTTAAATGTAGCTCAACTCCCTTATATTTTAGTTATTTTAATTACTCTAGGTTATAACGAATAATAAGGATAGTAAAAATTAAAGTCACACGTGTAAAAACTTTCACTACCACAAAGTCTTGATGGTACTCGTCTATTTAAAACTCTTAAGTAGGAATAAGTCACACAACTCAATAGAAAAATGGAATAATTTTCTAATACCATCTATGAAGATCCGATGCTCGCTGAAACCGCAATATAACGAAAGGCAGTTTAACGTAAAGGTAGTTGAAAATTTGAAATTAGAATAGATCAAATAAAGCGTCTTTATTTTAATATTATACACAAAAATCATTAATATCCTGATTTTGCTTTTCTCTATCTAGTATGACACATATGTCTGAAGCTTTTGTCCCACCAGCCAAATCGTAGTGGCGAATTAATTAAAGTCGCCACAACTTGCGGATAAAATGAAAACTCAGGAGTTTTTTTTCTTGGAAACAAGTTATTTCGGAATTAATTTTTTATTCTCTCATAGAAATAAAAAATTATACAATTTTAGAATAATTAATTTCGAGATTAATTATATTATAATCTTTTCTACTAAACATGGGATAAACTCATCTCAAATTTAATTTCGAAATTAATTATTCCTTATCCCTCGTACCAAACGAGCTCTGATCAATCTCTTAAACAACCTCCTCGGCTCCTCCTCAACTTTTTAGAATAGTTATTTTGATATTTACGTCAAATAGCAATAATATTTTATGAATATACATGGTGTAGACATTAAAATCCAGTAAAATCTAAATGTCTACACACGGTAATTTTATATAAAAGACACATACAATATATTTCTGAAAAAGGTCAAACATACCCATGTATTATAAATATATTTTAAATATACTTTTTGTTATACTATCTTGTTATTTCAGATCCTATTTTTATACTATGGAACAAATATACTCTTATTTTGGACAGAATACCACGTCATTGGGCCAAATTAAATCGACTCATCTCTTTTCTTAACCCGGTTCATTAAAAAAACCACCATCCGACCCAAAGCCCTACTCTTGGGAGAATACTTATTTTGTTATTAATGTAAATCGCAAATATTTTAGGGTAAAGTGATAAATTAAAACAAAAATATCCACGGTAATTAAATGTAAACAAAAATGTATGTAAAAGACACATATATTATATTTATTGATATAAATACCGGTAGAAAATTTTCCACCTCTCGCCACCCGTGGCTCTTTCGTCATTTCTCTAATTTCTTTGAAAAATTAAAGTGGCAGCTTTTATTGATATTTTTTCTTTTTAATTTAATTATGCAATAATAAAATTGCTATTTTTTAATTTTTGAGGTTCATTAAATAAAAGCTATACCTGAGAAAAGTTAAGGAGTGTTAATACTCAACGGAAACTTGCATTATGAGTCTGTCACCGGAGATGTTCATGGAAAGTCGAAAAATTGAATCAAATCAAAAGTCGACTCAAATCAAAGAAAAAAAAAAGAAAAATATATAAGTATTCCCTCACTTTATAACTGAACTTTCAGCTACACACTTTTTTTTAAAATTTTTTTTATTACCTCTTGTACTATTTTAGAGTATAATTAGTTGCACCTTAAATGCTTAGGTGACAGAGTGTGTGTATATCACTCTCTCTGAAAGTGTGAGAAGAAAAAAAGATTTTAAAATATTACTTTCTTACTTTTATTAAAATTAAAAATATACTTTTTTAAAAATTTTATTTTCTTACTTTTTCTATTTCTTTTCTTTTTCTTTGTCTTTTACTTCTTCTCCTCTATTTCATTCTTCCCGTTGACAACATACAGCATTCGCCAGCGAGTTTTATGGCCTTCTTCTTTAATTTTTTTTGTTAGTCTTCTTCCTCTCTCTCTCGAGATCTCAAACACACAAATCATAGAAAAATTTATACATATGTAAAGAAAGCTACTCACATCTAGAAATGTCCATCATCGGAGAACTATTTTTCTGTCGAAAAAAATAAAGTTTTTGAAATTTCAAATCGACAGAAGTCTTTTTTTTTTACCCGGCAAACACACATAACTCACATCATTCACCATTACTTGCCTCTTAATTATAAAAGCCACCATTTTTATGCCCTCATAATCACCAGTAATAGAAACCAATCAGAAAACCTCCACCACAATAGCGATTTAAAGGCCACAAGCCTGCTTAGCGAAAAAAAAAAAGGAAAAAAAAAACAATCAAGGGCCAAATTTTAGAACATGGTGTGAGACTTTATTGTCTAGTTTGGTGGTGACATGAGTAAACGAAGAAGAGAAAAGAGAAGAAAAAAAAACAAGGGGAAGAAAAGAAACATAATTTTCTTAATGAAATATACACTTATCTAGGGCGTGTAATTCACTTCCCAATAGAAATCTGATTGTAGTGTTTTAATGGGTGAATTTATTCTACTTTAAAATAGTTTTTTTTTTTGGGAGGAGGGAGAGGGATGGGGAATAGGACCCTCGAAAAAGAAAGGTGTATAGTTAGAACTTCGGTCATAGGTTTTGGGGGAGGTGGGTTACTTATGCATTTTCCAAAGAAAAAAATTGATATATTTTTTTAGTTTGATTTAATTTTAACAACCGATAAAATTTAGTTGGTTCTGAGCCAAAAATAACCCAAAAAACTGAACCAAACCGTCTATAAATATCTATTTAAAGATTTTACTATACATACATACAAGCATATATATATATATATTTATGTATATATATTTTTATGTAAATCTCATACAACTTTACGGTAAATCTTTTGTACTATTGGTTTACATTCTTTGCATTTATAGTAATTTAGATATTACTTTTTTCTAGTTTGATTTGTATCTTTATTTTGATTAGGCCAAGAATATATTTTATCTTAAAAATAACTTGTTTTTAATTTAATCCTTAAATTATTCATCATTTTTTAATTTAAATTTTTATCAACATATCTTGATAAATGATAATATTTCTTGAAGAATAATTAGCTTGGTAGTATTATGCTAGAATATAGTAAGTCTAATGTGTTTGACAATGTATGTTATATATTTTAGAAAAAACAGACAAAAAATTAAAAAATTGAATAAAATCGACAAAAATCGAACGGATTAAAAGTGATTCCGTCAGTTTGGTTTGATTCTCGTATTTAAAAAATTAACTTAATTGATTTAATTTTTTTTTTTTTGAGAAAAACCTATCCAAATCAAAACACGAATATCCCTAATCCGTGACGATGGATGAGCAATTCTCTAACAACGCTTTCTGGTTTAGATGTTGGATTTAGACCACTTATAAATCTCTTACTTGAATTTTGTTACCTTATTATTTTCTTTATTAAGAGTTCTCTTTAAATTCAGTAGTTTTTGAAAGGTGAGTTGAGTCTCACAACCAGATGAAGGCGTGCCGCTTTTTCCAACAAAAACAAAGGAGTTCTGGAGTTGCAGACAACACAGATTCTTAAGATAATTCAATATTCCTACAAAAGTAAAAAAGAATAATTCCTTACAAATCTTCAAAGAATCAAAAGTAGAACCGAAATGGATCATATATATTCTTATACTATTAAAAATAGTTTAAATATATCTTCTATTTCACTATTCATCCAATTATAATCTTATCGTTATACTTTAACATAAATATACCCTTATTTTAAAGGAAATGCCACATGAAAGCTCATAAATAAAAAGACCCGCCCCAATTTTACATACCCGAATCCAATTAAAATCTACCTTTTTTACCCTCCCGACCCAATTCCCCCATTTAAAGATTTATAACTCTTTTACTTCTGTTTTCTTTTTCTCTTACTTAAAATCATCCTTTCTTGGCATCTCCACTACCTCCACCCACATCACCTTTACAACGCTCAAATTCTATCAAAATCAATATAAAAATAGTGCTTAAGAAACTAACCCTACATCATTCACCCAAATTCAAATCTATGGATAAAATAAATAGAATAAACTAAATACAAATATTATAAAGATAATTAAAAAAAATTATTACATTTCCACCTCAAATTATTATTAATACTCCCTCCATTTCAAAAAGATTATAGTAGTATGACTACGCTCAAATTTTAATAAAGAAAAAAAAAAAATTAAGATATGTAATCTTAATAGCATTTGTGTGGCTATAAAACTGTTAAAACTTGTGATCTGAAATCTGCCATAGTATTTGTGTGACTAAAAATATTTTTTATTAACAAAATATTGAAAAGTATCAATTTTTTAGAACAAACTAATAAGGAAATAGTGATAATTTTTAAAAGAGGGAGTAATATATTTTTTCGAAAAAAGAAAAGAGGGGGAATGAAAAAAAAAAAAAGGAGGAGAGATGGTGTTGGTTATGAAGTTATGATGATGGACTGGGGAATTGGTGGCGATAAAAGGTTGGAAGTACAATAGTTGGTCCCATTGATCCACGTGGCGACAATCTGTTCGAATTTCCGACAGGTATGACTTATTTCAGAAAATAACGCCGTGTAACCGGAACTGATCAACCGAAAACTCGCAGAAAATAGAATGCAAGAGAGAGAGAGAGAGAGACATAACATAATCGTCGGTCAAGAAAAAATATGAACATACAAATTAAAACCTTCAAACATTTTTCACATAATAATACCAAATTCCTCTGTGTTCGATAGAGACAGTTCAAAAGGCTAAGGCAAATTTCTATGTTTTTCTTTTAAAGTTTAACAGTTTCTTTGCGTCACCTCATCTTTTCACGTGTCTCTCTCTTTATTCTTTCCTTTTTTCTTCTGTTTTCTGTTTGTTTCTGAAGAGAAAAAGCTGTGGGCCTTTACGTTTTATCTGATCCTTCTTTTGACGGTGGTTTTCCTATATAAACTAAGGTGAATCTCGTCAAATATTTCAAAAAAGAGCTTGTAAGGGAAAAATGGAAGGAACAAAGCCAACGAGTTCTTCATTTACTTCTGATCTTTTTGGCTCTAAGGAGTCTTCTGCTTCTTCAACTTCTGGGATTTTTGGCTCTATTTTCCCACCTCCTTCTAAGGTATGATTTTTGGGTTTTCAATAAATTTTGCAATGAATTAAGGTGTTGTGTGTTGTGGGTGTTTTTGCATTTTTTTTCTTCATTTTGCTCTGTTTTTCACATCTCAATGACTAACAGTTGATTAATGTTTTAGTTCTAATGGTATCTCTTGTCTGTTTGTAACAAGGAAAAACTATCTCTTCTTGTACAAATTTATGTGATATTAAACAATATTAGTATCTTTCTGTATTGGGATAAAAGTTAACTGTAAACTTATTGTTTTACCTTTAAGAAAATAATTTTTATATAACCAAACATATATGTTACGGCTTGTTTTAGACCACGATGCTTTGAAAGTTTGTTTTTCTTAAAATTTCTTGTTTAATCAAATCCCTGATTCACAAGAAGAATTGTTGGATTTTAGGTTAGAAGTTGACCTATTTCGTAAAGAGCTTACTCAATTTGAGAATTTTGAAGTCAGACAGAATCTTAGACAAGAATTGAATTGAAAAAGCAGAAGTTGCTATATTCTGTTGGTTTAGAGTTGGTGTACTTTTGTGATGCCTTTTGACATAGGTAATTCTAGTGAGTTAAGGATGCCAAACCTTAAAGGAGACGTTAGAATTTTGATGAGAATGTTCTTTTTTAGTATTCTCATATTGCTATATTCTCATATACCTCAATTCCTTTTCCTTTTTAAGGGACATGGATCGGTACATTCAGAGACGGTTCAACCGAAGCAAGATCCTGTGATTCAGGAACGAAATACTAAAGGTGGGTGTTCAGGTTAGTGATGCTTATAGCCTTGAGAAAAGGAATTAGTTTGGAATCAAAGCAATTGGTGAGATTATGGTGTAGCTGATCAGTTGTTACATCTTAGGTTTATTTTTCACTCTTGTTGAAGTATGCGAACATAATACAATTTTGTCTGTTTAATTATGTCTTTAACATGGCCTGCACATGTGATCCTTTTTTTTTCCATAGGCTAAGCACATGAAAAATCCTTTTAACGATGAGTGGCGGTAAGACTTGAATCAGGTTGTCTGGCTTCTCCGATATGATGTTGAAGCATTTGAGCATCTCATCAAGCTTCACTTCTTAGACAGAGCATACTTTTATTTACTTAATTATGTCTTCAATAATCATATTTTGAATTTGGTTAAAGTATACTCCATAGAAATACGAGCGGGATTGTTATGATAATTTTGCTAACCACTAAAGGCCTTTTCTCTTCAGGTGTAGGATAGATACACAAGAATGAGATCTTTCAAATGTCTCTTAGTTTGCTGGCTTGGTTTCTAACACTAGTTTTTTTCAAAAGCTTTCACTTTCCAATCCCAGCTAGTTTCTTGTATTAAACTATGTATTGTGTATGGTCTATAAGAAAAAGGAGATCGATTCTTTCTCCTAATTGAATTTCAATGATATAAGCTTTCCATCACTTCTGTGAGGAATACAATGATTTCCTCTGTATATCAAAATCTTTGCTCATTTGATGGGTTTTTATATTTGAGATTCAACTTTTTTCCACTTTCTTTTTGCAGGAAGTACTACTCCTAGCAATGAAGCTGCTAGCCAAACCGCACAAAATAAGCAGACAAATTCATTTTATCAGAATGAAAAAGTACAACCATGCCATCTTAGCTCATCAATATACTATGGCGGGCAAGATGTCTATTCATTTCCTCAAAATAACCAGAACTCTAGCTATACAACTGTGAGTACGTAATCTCATGTATGCAAAGGATATAATGCCTTAGTGTTTAGATTTATTGGCGCAATGCTTCTAAGTTACTAATGCTTATAACATTAACACTAAGGTTCATTTTTTAAACGATCTTTTGCTTCTAACAAGACGGTATAGCTTTAGAATAGCAAGTGTTTTTCTTAAACTGGATGATAGGAGTATCTAGAGGCAAATTTAGATTCACAATCAGTAGGTTCTTAGTGATTGTGTTCCTATATATAGGTATATATACTGTATATACATCATGTGTAATTTTGTATATATATGCACTGCAAACACAGAGTTCAACTAGAAAACAATGGGTTCACAGCAAATCGCTAGATGCGCCACTGATTTAAATAATTCTAAGAGCATTGGGGAAGCCTCTATTTTAGGTGCTGAAGCTGTCATTGAACAGATAGGTTATCTACTTTAGCTCTCTATTAATATATATGAGGAAGACCTAAATACTTCGTTATTAGCCTAAAATTATTTTGCTTCTTTAATTAGCTAGAGATATCTATGCAAACGAGAAAGTTAGAGTTAATCCGGCAATTTTGTTCTAAAGGTCATTGCTCATTCTGATGTTTCTATTTTTTCCTTTGAGTTCAGTTCAACAAAGATAATGGTGAAGATGATTCTGGCAGCGCGTCTAGAGGAAACTGGTGGCAAGGTATATAGCGGCTTTAATTGTTAAATTAGTATAATTTGATCTCATTCTCAAGACATGGTTTTTCATTTTGCAGGATCTTTATATTATTGAGATCTCATTACCAATGACATGGATGTTACATATATATACTCTAGGTATATGAAGGACTTGGTTTTATTCATCTAATATTGATCAGATCGAGTACCTTTGATCTTTTACTCTTTTTCTTATCAATGATTGCAAGTTTCATTTTTTTTTTGGTTTCAATTTCTTATTTTAATTATTTTCATTGAACTTATTGTGTTTTTTGGTTTCTTCTAATTTATCCTCTTTAATTTGTCTTTTGGCAGGAAGTTAAGATTAATATAGAGAGAAGCAGTTATCTATAGTCCATATTAAAGATGGATGATTACTAGTAATTAGCTAAATATGACCCTTAATTAGTTGGTTGGACCTACATATTATCATAATTATTATAATATAATATGTTATTGTACTTAGGTGATTTTCTCTTTACTTTCCTTGTAAAGGATTATAGACCTTATGCACTTACTTTATAATGTAAAAACGTTCTGTTTAGGAACTAGCTTATACCATAAAATTCTGTGCTCTTAGTAATTACGATTAATTTTTTGGCTTCAATACATCTCAAATACGTAATGATTTTTTTGCAGAAAATATGATTTTATACTTTCTGAAGTTCTTAATATCCTCTCTAAAGGTGCTTTATGAGTTTATTAATGTATGGTGGTCAAATTCAAAAAGATTGCGACTTCACAGGAACTATCTTGTGGTTCGTAGAATTGGCTTTACGTCCATTCATATAACCGTCGAATCAAATTCAATGATTGTGCCCCATGGTCATGAGAACAATATTATCTCCGAGAACTGTTTACTTAAAAAATCGTATGTGATTCTCAATAGAAACGGTGAGAATAATATTATCTTCGTAACAAGTCTAAAAATTTGTCTGAGAACTGTTTATTTAGTAAATTGTATTTGATTCTTAATAAAAGCAGCGAGAACAATATTATCTTCGTAACAAGTCCAAATATTTGTCTGAGAACTGTTTACTTAAAAAATTGTATGTGATTCTTAATAAAAGCAGCGAGAACAATATTATTTTCGTAACAAGTCCAAAAATTTATCTGAGAACTGATTACTTAGAAAATCATATGTGATTCTTAATAGAAGCAGCGAGAACAATATTATCTTCGTAACAAATTCACGCATTTATCTGAGATTAAGTTACTGTTTCGGTCGAATCCATACTTTCTTTGCCCGGATCCTCAAACTTATAAGATGAAGCCACGTTCAACTAAGGGCCCCAACTGTCTTTTTCAGTTCTCTGGTGGTTAAAGTGTCAGTTCTGATAAGGTGAAAAGACTTGGTCAGAACATTTGGATGTTACTGTTGTACTTCTTCTATGGATATTACTCAAGATGAACCTTATCTATAGATACTTTTTATTCTTGGGACTTCTTTTTGATACCATTTCGGTTACTTTGTTATCTTTAATTGTCACATGAAAGGGTTGTTTGGTTCTTTCTTGGTTTCATTCATTGTCCAATCAGAAACCAAACATCATTATCTGTTCCCATTCAAAAACTTAAAAAACTATTTGTGAGATGCAAATGTCTAGGTGACAAATACAAATGTTATTGTTTGTCCCCCGACTAACCGTCTAAAACAGACTTATCCTTTATGGATAACTTTAACTGAATTGTTCCATCCCCACTAAAGTTTTCTTTAGAAAAAGACAGGTAAAAATGAGGATAAGAGAAAAATTCAATAATCAGAGCTACTTAATTGCTAATTATCTGTATATGTGGCAGAAGGAGATTTACAGTTTATGTTGGTCAAAGACTAGAGAGCTCTCTGGTTGTTTTTTTCGACACTTAACACAGTAAGCAACAATAAATATTTTAAGTACTCTTTCCGTTCATTTTTACTTGGCAGTTTTTAATTTTTCACATCTCCTTAAAAAATAATAAATAAAGTATATAATTTATCATGGTATTCATATTAATTGATGTATATTTTATTAAATTTGAAAAAATAATTTAAAATGAATAATAAATACTGTAGGTATTACAAAACAAAAAAAAATATACGTAAAATGACAATATAAGAGAATCAATTTCACCGTTGTTTTAAATTTCCCTTCAAAAGGGAAAACGCCCACCGTGGGGCTCGAACCCACGACCACAAGGTTAAGAGCCTTGCGCTCTACCAACTGAGCTAGACGGGCTTGTTTAAACAGAAGCCTTAGATGCTTTTATTGGTTTTGTACAAGAAAGGAGTTTTATCGCATGAACTCCGACAAGGCCCTGCTATCTGCACGCTTCCAAATCCTAATGGAGCAATTAACTAATGGTGTTTTTAATCATTTTTTGTAGAATTTTTTTTAATTAACCAAGAGATCAGCTGGTGCATGTTCTAGACTCGATAGAAAATAGGCTCATCCCTCTATTTTTCTTTACTTAAATGTCAGATATTTGTCTGCATCCAGATTCGAACTTATAACACGCACCTAGTTCACACATCACACCATGCGCTCTTAACACTCGATCAAGCCCAAGGGCCTTATTTTTTTTAGCATTTACATAATTGCTCAGTCGAATCCTATCTTATCTCTTAATTCCAATAAAGGTTACAATAGATATCCCTTCTGATCATGATTAGTTTTGGTATATCAATCGATGAATACATCTGGAGGATGGCACAAGATTTTCTTTCTTGTTTACAAGGTTTTTTAGTTGAAAGGTATGATGCTTCAACTAGTGAAAGCAATATAAATGTTGCACCACCCGTTATACTTGTTGAGTGGGAATCGTCATACGTAGACTAGATCGAACTCCATCCAATATACCTTGTCAATTAGGAACTATAGCTCAACATTTCCTCAAACACCGAAGTGAGTCAAGATTTAATTTAGCTTATTAAAGTCTCTCTTTAAGAACTTAACAAAATCCATTAAAAACACTACTTAAAAAAATTCAAAATTAACTACGCTTCAGTTCTAAATTAGTTGGGATTGATGTACAAATTCTGAATATTCATTCCGCTCCTTTTATACTTGTTTCATTCAATTTTTAATATAATAATTTGCTCCAGTGACAAACTAAGTATTCTAAAACTAAGAATTTTCTACATTTCGCACTTATTCGTCTAACGAAACTGAAATCTTTATATTAAGGAAAATATAAAGATTGACTTGAAGAGAAGGCATATGTTCATTGTATGTAGTGAGGAAAAAGTTTCCTAGTTGATAAACATCAAACAATCGTAATAAAATTAAAAAGAAACGCCGTTGCCGGGGATCGAACCCGGGTCACCCGCGTGACAGGCGGGAATACTTACCACTATACTACAACGACTTGTTGGTGCCATCGGTCAGTGTTTTCTTATAAATCTTGTGGTTGCTGATACATCTGCAGTTACCCAAAGTTCGAACGTAAAATCACACTCGAGCACCTTAACGGCGATGATGGTGATTTAAGTATTTAATTATTTTTTAAAATTATATGAGATGGTATAGTGAATATTTTCAGTGTTTAATTATCTTTAATTTTGAGAAAAGTAGTTTCGAGCTAGCATTAGAAAATAACTCTAAAGATGATTTTCCAGACACTTTATAAGCTTAAAAAGCTTTATCCTTATGTTTTATAAATTTCAAAACAGAAGCTTATCATTGCACTTGCCCATTTTGAATGCTGAATATTTCGATTTTAAAACTTTATTAGACCATTTCCTAGCATATTTTGTGAATAACTATTGGAATAATTCCTATGGTTAATGTTTTTCTCCTATTTTGGGCATTCCTACCGGTGTGAGGCTAATCTGATTGGGTTTTATCTTAAACTGCTAGTAGTTAATGTTGTGTTCACATTATTTTTTCTTTTTTCATTATGCCGGGCTTTATTTATTGTTATTGTTGTTGTTTTTTATCTATTTTTTGGTTCATCTGATACTGTCATTATTTTTATGATTTTCTGTTGATGGTACTAATATATTGTCTCTTTTCGTCTTCTTGAGTCAGGAGTCTATCGGAATAACCTATCTATTCCCTCGGGATAAGAATAAAATCTGCATATACACTACCCTTCTCATACCTCACTTGCGAAATTTTAATGGGTTACTGTTGTTGTTTCGACGCATTCCTATTATTTGCGCATTCAATTTTCAGAATTAGCTTAGAGCAAAGGAATGCAATTGCGCTTTGAACCCTTTGGGTGAGAAAACAATCTCATTTCCCAATTCCTGCCACACGCGAGAGCCAAGAGAGATGCTTTTAGTATAAGAAAGTACTAGTAGTTTTACTTGCACGGTGTGCGGTTAATATTTATTAAATTAAATTTTGATCGGATTTGTTTGAATATATTAAACTGTATTGTTTTAATAAATTTCAGTTGTCATCTTATTTGTCTATATGATATACCCATTAATAAAATCTATTAAATTAAAGGGACTTATATATTCATTGAATAAGTTTTTTGTTCTATATTTTTCTTTATTCTATTATCCAATATATTTTTATTAGCAAATTACTTTATTTAATATTTTTTTCTTCTCGCTTTCTTTTTGTAATATAAGAGAAGATGTATATTTTATTAATATTAAAATATTTTTATTTTAAATTTTATTCTGTTGTTGTCAATAATATTATCTGAATTTTAATGAATAAATTCTCTATTAAATTAAAAGGACTTATATAGTCAGTTAGTTATTTTTTTTTAATGTATTTTTCTTTATTATATTATTCAGTATTTAATATAATTGCATTGTCAGTAGAAATTTTTATTAGCATATTACTTTGTTTAATATTTTTATCTACTACTTTTTTTTTGTAATGTAATAGAGAAGATATATATATATATATATATATATATATATATATATATATATATATTATTACTCTTGAAATATTTTTTATTTTAAATTTATTCCTATTGTTCTCAATAATATTATCTAAATTTTAATGAATAAAATCTCTATTAAATTAAAAGGTATTGTATAGTCATTGAATAAATTTTTTATTATGTATTTTTCTTTATTATATTATCCAATATTTGGTATTATTGCATTTTTAATAGAAACCTTTATTAGCATATTACTTTGTTTAATATTTTTATCTACTACTTTCTTTTTATAATATAATAGAAGATATATTTTATAACTCTTGAAATATTTTTTATTTTAAATTTTATCCTATTATTTTTAATAATATTATTTAAATTTTAATAAATAAAATCTCTATTAAATTTAGAGACTTATTTTTTTACTTTTGAATCAAACTTTATTACTGTTGTTTTTCATCTACATTTTCCGATTCCAAATAACAAGCGCCATTACCCTGTCGCGTTCGCCGACCCAAATCTTCCTCTTCGCCGGCGGCGAAAACTAGTAGGCCATTAATTTTCCGATCCGTTAAAGGCAGAGTATAGTCTTTCATCTTTGGCCAAATTTGACATCGTTCTCCTTCGCAAAATTTTCTCATCCCGATCTCAATCTCCGGCAAAATCTAGTTTTTAAGTTTCCGGTCGTTTTCTCTCACGCTCTCTTTCTTCCGAGTTTCTTCCAACTTGCTTTTCTCTCAAGATTCTGGTCAATTCTCGCTGGTAAATTCCTCAGACACCGGTAATCCATCACGGATTGTTCCTCTCTTCCTTGATATTTTAATAGTTTGATATTTTAGCGTAATTGTATCTCCTTGTCTGCTTATTTTGTTCTTGAATCTTAAGTTAGTATTTGCCCTAGCATTGTCAAATTAATTGCATTAGTGATAGCTTTGCCTACTTGTCTATATTGTTATTACTTCTTTACATCTTTATTTTGAATCTTAAATATCCCCTAGTAGTTCTGTTCTAGTTTTGCACATTTTCTTTGTGATCTTTAATTGTAGATTATAGCCCCTTTTATTTTATCTCTTCACCTGTTTTGCGACCTTTAGTGGTAGATTATATTTCGGCCATTCATTTTATTTTTGCAGCTTGCTTTCGGAATAGTGCTTGTGTAGTGACTCCTAGATTATAGTGGATTCGGTGAACGATGCTAGAATAAGGTCTTGTCCTCGGTGGTGTCAGCGCGAGGGAAGGGGTGTAGGGGTAAGGAGGGGGGGGGGTAAGAGGGCTAAGGGAGCTACTAGACTGAGAGTGGGGTCTTGGAACATAGGAACTTTGGCTGGAAAATCTGTAGAGTTAGTGAAGATTTCCCAGAAAAGGAAGATTAATATAGCTTGTATACAGGAGACTAGGTGGGTAGAAGATAAGGCGTGGGATGTGGACAGTTTCAAACTTTGATATTCTGGGAGAGTGGCAGACAGGAAAGGGGTGGGTATCTTGGTTGATAGGACCTCCGTGAACTAGTGGTGGAGGTTAGGAGGGTGAATGATAGGCTGATGACTATTAAGCTAGTTGTTGGAGGTTTTAATTTGAACATAATTAGTGCGTATGCACCCCAAGCAAGCTTGAATGAGGAAGTCAAGAGGCGTTTCTAGGAGGATTTGGATGAGATGGTGCGTGGTATCCCGCATATCGAGAAGCTTGTCATAGGAGGAGATTTCAATGATCACATTTGGAGCGACATCTGCGGGATATGATGATGTGCATGGTGGCTTTGGTTTTGGATATAGAAATGGAGGAGGAACTTCTCGGCTGGACATTGCTAGAGCATTTGATTAAATGATAGCAAACTCGAGTTTCCCGAAGAAGAGGGACCACTTGGTCACCTTCCGGTGTTCGGTGGCCGAGACTCAGATTGATTATTTACTCTGCAGGAAGTCTGATAGAGGTCTTTGCATGGTTTGCAAGGTCATCCCGAGTGAGAATCTCTCGACCCTTCATAGGCTCTTGGTCATGGACCTTGAAATCACGAGGAAGAGGGCGATGTATAGCCAACATAAGATAAAGTGGGGAGCCTTGATGGAAGCTAAAGCGCAGGAGTTGGGGGTCAAGCTGGTGATTATGGGGGCTTGGAGGAGTAGTGGTGACGCAAGCGCTATGTGGACCACGACTGCACAGTGCAATAGGGAAGCCGCGAGAGAGGTATTAGGGGTCTCAAAGGGTTACTCTGGTGGTCACAAGGGAGATTGGTAGTGGAATCGAGAGGTGCAAGAAAAAGTGAAACCAAGGAAGCAACGTATCTAAAGCTAGTGGAAAGTGTAGACGAGGAGGAGAAGAGGGCGAATAGGGAGCATTACAAAAAGAGGCAAAGCTACTAGTCACGGCAGCCAAGACTACAGCTTTTAATCGTTTATATGAGGAACTCGAGGGCCGAGGTGGGGATAAGAGGTTGTTCAGGTTAGCCAAGGTGCATGACTTGGATCAAGTGAAGTGTATCAAGGACGAAGAAGGTAGAGTTCTGTTGGATGAGGGGCTTATCCGTCGGAGATGGCATACCTACTTAGTCTCTTGAACGAGGAGGGGGACATGAGCATTGTACCAGGTGATTTGGAACTCTCAGGAAGTCGTTGTGACTTTGGGTATTGTAGGCGGATTAGAGTTGACAAAGTTGAGGGGGCTATGCGTAAGATGAGCCGGGGCAAAGCGATCGGGCCGGATGAAATCCCGGTGGAGTTTTGGAAGAGCGGGGGCAAGGCAAGCTTGGAGCGGCTCACTATGTTATTTAATATCATTTTTAGAACGAAGAAGATGCCTGAATAGTGGAGGTGGAGCACGACGGTTTCTGTATACAAGAACAAGGGTGATATTTAAAATTGCAATAACTACTAGGGTATCAAGTTGCTTAGCCATACTATGATAGTATGGGAGAGAGTGGTAGAGCTAAGGGTGAGGAGGAGTGTATTTATTTCCGAGAACCAGTTTGGGTTTATGCCAGGGTGTTCGACTACAGAAGCCATCCACCTTGTTAGGAGACCGATGGAGCAGTATAGGGAGAGGAAGAAATACTTGCATATGGTGTTCATCGACTTAGAAAAGGCGTACGGTAAAGTTCCGAGGGAGGTGATGCAATATAAAAAGCGGAAACAAGAAAACAAAAGATAAAAGTAAGACGCTCAATGAACTATCAAGACAACAAGTAGGAACTAGTCTACTTACCTTCTTGATGAAGTCACGGAGTACTTATACTATACGAACAACCCTCAAGACAACAATGGTCTTGCAAACTGTTCGATCAAACAAAGGAACAAGTTCAATTTTGAATCACACCAAAATTGGACAAGTTAATTCACACGATTTTGGGAGCAATGTGCTGCCGGTTTTTGATTGATAATAATGTCAAAAGGTATCAAAATAATGAAGTGTTTAGGCTTATATAGAATGAGCCTTTACCTAAATCAACTAGGAAAAGAATAACTACTTAACCTAAATCAACTAGGAAACAACTAATTAACAAAAAGGCCACAATTTGGCTAATTTAAAGAATAGTCACGCAGGACCAAACAACTAAGAATTAATGTCTTCAATAACTATATAATAATACAACATAAACACAAATGTACATCTTCAACACAAGATTCGTCCATAGCAAGATTTATGGACGCTTGGATCTTCTCCAAGGCTAACCAACGCCTTTTCTTGTCTTGTTCATAGATGGCATTGATAATACTTGATCAAATTTATTTGCATCATTCTCCCCCTCTTGAGAGGATTTCGTCCTCGAAATCAAAGCACCGTCATTCCCGAAAGCAATGCTACTAGACAAGTCCATAACATAAGAGTTGTTATTGATATTTTGCGACATTTGACATGGTCCATCTCCCC